>JAVSCE010013581.1:0-115447 GCA_032199065.1 Smutsia gigantea | reverse complement strand
CAGTAAGCAACTATATTTTATTAGTCTCATTTGTAGGTCAGGCCTAAGGAAAACACTGGAGTTTGGCTTCTAAGCCAGAATGGCAATTCATCAATTTACAATGGAAGATACATTTTTTTTCTATGGGTGAGGACTTCCTGAAATCAGTGTATTTGGAACACAGAATTAACAGCTGGGAAGTTGGTTGTGAGCTCTGAATCAGAATAAAGAGCATCGTCTCTCTGGTTTTGTGGAATGTATGATACAGACTGGATGCTTACCCTGATTCCACCCTTCTGGTACATTTCTGGTGGTTGAAAAGTTTGTATCCACCAAATACTCCAAATACAAGGTCTGTCTGTGTCTTTCTCTCACTGTCTCTCTCCTCATGCTTAGAGAATGAAAGATAAATGTTGACAGATCTTACCCATAATACAACAGTTCTATCCTATCTATACCTAATATAATTCTGAAGCAGAAAGGAACCTTAGAGAACACCTGTCTCCGTAATCCTGACACCTACGTTATAGATGCCAAAGTGAGTCTCAAAGAAGTGACTTTACACAAGGAAACATAGACTGTGCCAAAACAAGGGCCTGACCCCAGTTTCCTAACTTCTAGTCCTGCCAGTTTATTATTCATCTTTATCTGATATTCCCTGATGTGGTAGTTTGAAAAATAACCATGCAAACATTATTCATGGCCTAATCCCTAGTATCTGTACATATTGCCTTATATGGAAAAAGTATCTCTGCAGCTGTGATTAAGTTAAGGATCTTGAGATGGGGAGATCATCCTGTATTAATAGGGTAGATTCTAAATGCCATCACATGTATCCTTATCAGAATTAGGCAAAAGGAGATCAGAAATACACAGAGGAAAAGATGATGTGAAGATGCAGTGGAGAGAGATTTGAAGGGCTGGCCTTAAAGACTGAAGTGATGTAGCCACAGACAAAAGAATGCTGGCAACCACCAGAAGCTAGAGGAGACAAGGAGTGGATTCTCCCCTTGAGCCTCTGGAGGGAGCAAGTCCCTGCCCAGCACCTCCATTTCCGCCCAGTGATATTGATTTCAGACTGTTGGCCTCCAGAACTGTAAGAGAACAAATTTCTGTTGTTTTAAAACACCAAATTTGTGGTAATTTGTTACAGGATATTAACATACCTATCAAAACAGAAGTCATATTCTCCCATTAAAATTTTTTTCTTTTTTTCTTTTGATATCATTAATGTATAATTACATGAGCAACATTATGTTTACTAGACTTCCCCCATCATCAAGTCCCCACCACATACCCCATTACAGTCACTGTCCATCAGCGTAGTAAGATGCTATAGAATCACTACTTGTCTTCTCTGTGTTGTACTGCCTTCCCTATGCCCCCCCCACTACATTATGTGTGCTAATCATAACCATTAAAAATTTTATAGGTATATGATATGACCACAGGGCAAAATATTTCATACACAGACTGTTGTGGAAGTTACACACAACTCTTGGTCTAAAATCACCTGTTATAACATCATATCTCAGAGTTAACTGGATTGTAGTTGTGTTTTATATGTACTTATAAAATCTTTTTGCTGATTAGATTTTCCTTTACATGTCTTTAGGAGATACATTTGTCTTACAAGCAATGAATATATAGAGTATCATTTGGTATGTTACTTGTTCAGAGAACTAATTCCATGATATTGTGTTGCTTTTGTTAGCCTTAGGTTCAAAGGATGATTTTATTTTTAACTTTCTCCCAAAGCTAGACATACTGCATTTGGGGGAACTGCAACCCCTGAGCACTCCCCATGACAATGATGCCTCAGTACTCTTCCATGAGTGTATTTATCCATTTGCATAATCTTGTCTTGTATCTAATTGACTGGTAGTTTTTGACCTTAAAGAAAATTCCTCTTTTTAAGCTTAAATCTTAAAAGTGTGCAAGCTAGCATTGGAAAGGATGCATAGTAATGGTTGAAGATTAGTAGGCTACCCTACCCCTTAGTTTTATGAGGAAGAACAATTATGGGAAGAGACAGTAACTAGTATTTATTGAGTGCCTGTTATATCCCAACAGCATTTTGGGTGATTTGCATACATCATCTCAGATAATTCTCATAAGGGTATTACATCATAGATACATCACCATCCTACAGATAAAAATGCTAAAACTAAACAACTTTGATTACTTCCCCAAAGTCATATAGCTAATAGGTGACTAAGGTGGAATTCATACCAGGTCTGGCTACATTTAAAGTCCCTGCTGATTCCACTATTGCATGTAGTGTGTCCATGCTTGTCTATAATTTGAGAGCTGAAGGCTTATATATGTAAATCTTTAGTACATACACATATATTGATGCCGGTCCTGAAGGGTCAGAAATACTGTATTTTTATTAACCTCCATGCTCTCAATACACACTGGTAATTGCCACACCCTTAGCTATCTCACAGTGTATTTG
Organism: Smutsia gigantea; assembly: GCA_032199065.1. NCBI lineage: Eukaryota > Metazoa > Chordata > Mammalia > Pholidota > Manidae > Smutsia > Smutsia gigantea. The sequence continues at coordinate 113,010 of JAVSCE010013581.1, read as the reverse complement.
CACATTCCTCTCTGCCTAAAATATCCTCTCTCAACCTTCCCCCTCACCCACTCTTTTCACCAAAATCTTCATATCCTTCAAGGGCCACCACAGATGTCATATTCTCTGAAAAACCCAATTCCTACGTTTATAAAATTAATGGCTATTCACCTTTGTTCTCCAAATACCTCACTTGGAGCACTTATTACCATTAGGTGTTTATAATAGTAAGTTGCATGTGCCTCCCCTTTTTCCTTAGCCTATGTAGTAGGCATTTATGGTTTGCCTTCACAACACCTGTGGTCCCTTCTTTGGGTGTCAGTGTCCTGAATTTCCTCCATCCCAACTCCAGGATTGCCCTTGTGACCCGTGGTTGGCCAGTCGGCATATCACCTCCTCCAGAGTCAGCGTTTGGCTTGGGAATGAGTTCCTGACCAACCACAGCCAGTCAGGGATAATCCTTGGACTTTTTGCTGGAATGTACAAGAAGAAGGATTTGGTGGGGGGTAGAGAGAAAGGAGAAGGAGTCTTTCTTTTCTTAAGATTTGAATCCGATAATTAAAATCTAGAGCCACCATGTAGACATTTTGTATAATAGTGAACCAGTCAAATAAGAAGTTGGAGTAAAAAGATTAAAAGAGGTGAAATCCTGATGACATTTGTTTGAATCACTTGGTTTAGCCAGTACTGTTCCATGTTTTCTAAGTATATGAGCTGATACCTTTAAGTTTTCAGATACTTGCAACCCAAAAAAAACAAAATCCTAACTACCTAACAGAGATCTGGTGTAATGGAAATGTTCAGGAAACATCCATTGAATGAGTTGTGTAGAATCCTTGCAAACTGAGATTGGACCATGTATCAGAGTCTTAAAACTAAAATCAAGAGGACAGTTGGTTCACAGGCTTCCCTTTGGTTTTAAGACTTGCAAGTACTTGAAATGTGTTTGCCAAAGACAGGCAAATCTTTATGTTCTCCCTTAGCACCTGACACCATCAGAGGGAAGATGCACTGTGGTTGAATAAGGCATGAAATAGCAAGGGCAAGTCCTGATATTTTCAAGTGTTGAAAACTTACAATGAGCCTGCTGATAGTTTAAACCCATCTAGTAAGCTCCTGATCATTTGACAGTTTCTCTTGTGGGGGAGAAGTGTTTAGAATATGGTTTCCCACTCTTTAGGAAAAATAAAATTAGCTTTTTCCTTTCTTGCATTCTCTTATTTTCCCTTATGCAAATATCTGTCCCTGGGCATTCTCATGGAACAGTAGTACTTACTTTTTGGAGTTTCTCAACGGCTCACATGATTTCTTAGTTTTCACCTAACCCAGAACCATGCACTGACAGAGCCATACTTGGGAATTTCACAACTGAGTAGACCAGGGGTAGAGAGCCTGAAATGAGGTGGGCCACTTTTTCCCAAGAATCTCAAATTAGAGCAGAGAGAAAGAGAATGGAGTTGATTCAGTCATTCAATGTGTCTGGAACTACAACATGTGGCCTTGGGAGCTGTGGGTGGGCATCTTTCCCCCACTATGTGGAATGAAGAGCAGAAAAGATGAGTCTGTTGAAACAAAATAAAAAAAGCAGCAGCAGATGTGCAGATACATGCAGAAATGGGAAGGGTGTACTCTCGGGTTCCTGCCATCTCTCCAGTTCACCATTCTCATCATTTCTGCACCCTAACTGCAGGGCTATTCACAAGTCCATTGCAACACCTCTGCATCTTTTTACTAGATCTTCATTTTTTGATTAAGCTAATCTAATTTGATGTCTGTTCCAGGCAACCAAAAAAAAAAAAAAAAGAAATAATAACCTCATACACTAGCCAAAAATTCTTAAGATGGGGAGTTACTAAGTGAGAAGAAATATTCCAGTTGAGAGAACCAACAAAAATCCTCAAGAAGAGTTGGTGATCGTCATTTCAAAATCATTAAAGAGACTTCTCTCAGCTCTGAGAAGAGAAAAGGAAAGCTTCTCAGTCAGCCTGTACAGAGCTGAGACAGAAAGGGCCTACCTGCTCCATGGATTCACATAGTTGCTGCAAGTGAAATCCTTTCTGCAGTCTTCAGCCTGCCACTGAGCCATAAAATGCATTCCTAGTTAAAAATTCCTTTCCAAGTCCCATGACTTCATAAAGTTGTCTGCACACAAGAGCTGCTCTCAAGCTGAGAGATGTCATGTTCGTGTCATTGCTGACATGTAGACAAGTGTTCAGATGGTCCATTAAGTAAACACCCCTTACATGTATGGGGCACCTCTGGTCCTTTGACAGCCGTGCCCTGCCTCTGTATGGCTGGCCATCCCCAACTTGGCTTATTAAGGAGAAACAGGCATGACTGTTGTGTCAAAACACATTAGGGTATTTTATTCTGCCATTGCATTTGCTTATTGGCATTTGATGAAGCTAAGGATATACTAGGTTATAAAATCTGTGTTTTCTGCTTGTCTTTGTTTTGAAAATATGTGTAGCATAATGTGAGTGAGAAACACCATTTAAGCTTCTGGTGAATTCTCCCCGCCCCACAAATGGATTGGCATCCTTATGAAAAAAAACTCTATCCCTGCTCCTTTTTTCCCTGTGTGTTTTTGTAGCAAACCAACTATATAAAAACAAAGTGTATCCCTTTTTATCCTCAGGGAAAAAAATAACCTTTCTCTTCTTTCAATTGTAAGATGATTATCCACATTATTGGACATCCTCTGGAAATAGCTGGACAAAAATATAAACAGCTTGTTAATGAAATATGCAGATGATACTAAATTGGGAAATGCTGTTTTCATTATTAATGACAGTGGATCAGGCAGCCAGACTCAACAATAGCATTAGTGAGCCGGGAAGAATGCAGGAGGGAAAGTCACATTTGTGAGAAAGGCCAAAGGAGCTATGAAAGATTAAAATGAATCTAAAATCCAGATGTAGTGTGAATAGTGAACAGGTGAGCCTTGGAAATTCACTTGTCAAGCCAGCAGGGACATGAGTGGACGGCCAATTAGAGATCTCAGTACACTAGGGAGTGAGGGCTGAGCTATTTAGTTCCACAAGTACAGGCATTGTGTCTCAAAACAGATAGGCTTTTCTTTTAAACTTTAATAAGACCGCACCTGGCATAGGGTGTTCAATTCTGGAACTGCACTAGAATGACATTTAAAAAAAGACTTTTATGTGTAATTTTTCAGGCTTTTTTTTTCAAAGAAAGAAATGCATCCACCTTTATTTGTATGAATCAAAAAAAAAAGCACAAATGCCTAGTAGATATCCCAAAGTTAATGTATTCAGATGCTAGCTTTGGTCTCCTCTCCACCACTCCCACCAAAGCTGCCCTTTTCTCAGTCTTCCTTGTCTCCGCTTTTGGAATTCCATCCTTCCAGTTACTCAGGCTTTAGAGCAATCTTAGACTCTGTTCCTTCTCTTGAGCCACACATACAACAGCAAATCCTGTGGGCTCTTCAGAAAGATGCAGAATCTGTCCATGTGCTCTGATTTCCATTGCAATCACACCGACTCAAGTCACCAGGACCTCTTGCCACATTTATTGCAATGATATCCTAGTCAGACTCTCTGCCTGTTAAAATGGAGGTCAGAGTATGTCACTTCCCTTCTCAGAAGTCTCCAGTAGTTTCCCAAAGTCAGTGGAAAGGCCGACATTGCCAGGTAGCACCCCTCCCCTTTCTGATCACGTCTCCCACTCTTGCCTTGCCCGCTCAGCTACAGCTGATGGGTCGTAACTGACCACCCTAATGAAAATTGCAAACCACATTCATACCACTTGCACTTCCCCCTCTACTTGCTTTATCTTCTTTGGTGGACCTATTACCAGTTAGCATCCTACACACTTTTCTTATTTATTGTTTGTCTCTCCCCTGATAGACACACTCAGAATATATATTCCTGTCATCATTTGCTTTTGTCTATTTTATTCCCCTACCTAGAATGGAACCGATCACACACAAGGGGCTCCATAAATATTTGCTGAGAGACAGAATGCAATTTGATGCCTGTTGGCATACTGGTGATACTAACATAGTAAAAATATTTGATCAGAATCAGTAAATTAAAAAAAAATGAATCTAAGTTTAAATCCAAAGAGCACCTTCACTGTAGCAGAGCTAGGTAAGCTTTCAAAGTCACTTTCTTTATCAACACAGTCCAAGTATGCCCCACTCAGATTTAAATGGCAGAGTTTTTGTAAGCGGTACCATTTCTAGCTAGAATGTGGCTTTATTATATTTTTAATTAACGTGGAATATTTTCGGAAGCATGCAATAGCCAAGCTAGAGAGGCTTTTTTTTTTAATCTCCGGAAAAAGGAAAGTGATGCTCAGAAAATGAAATGCAATGCATTCACAACAATCCCAGGACATATGAACTATTGTTTTTATTTCCATTAAGTAGATCAGAAAACTAAGTCAGAGAAAGTGGCAATAATTTGCTCAAGGCCAAAAATCTCTTAGGAGATGGTGTCAGTATTTGAAACCAGGCAGACCGAGCCCCGGAGTTCATGTTCATAGGCATTTATGCCAGGAGTCCTCCAACTTTTGATCTCAGGATGCTCTAACACTCCTAAAAAATACTAAGGACCCAAAAGAGCTTTGTTTATGTGCTTATACCTATCAATATTTATTGTATTCAAAACCAAGAAATCTTAAAAATATTTCATTAACTCATTTAAAAAAATAATAATACACTCATTATGTGTTAAATAACATGTTAAAATAAATATTTGTGTTTCTCCAAACAAAAACATTCAGCAAAAAGAGTAGCATTGTTCTACATTTAATGTCTGACTGAACACAAGACAATTTGATGATCATACCTGCCTTCAATCTGTTGTTATGTTGCTTTAATTGAAGTATATAAAGAAAATCAAACTTCACACAGAAACCTAACTGGAAAAGAATAGTTGAATAGCCTTTTCAGATAATTGTAGCTGTTCTTTGTACACAAAACTCTACAGTTGCTGTTTTCATAAACTTTAGCTGTAACATTCAGTCTGAAGGCACATCAATGAACGTTTCATAATTTGTTATAAAAAAATCCCTGAGTCCATTTTGTATTTTCAATGGCTCTTTTACCCATGCATGACTTTTTTTTAAACTATTCATTAGACATTTGGAAGATACTAATTCACTGAGTTTTGTATATCTTTCAAAAAATACTTTTAAAAACAGTTTCCTTAATGTAGCCCCTCTCATAAAAAGAAAAGGCTTTATGAATTAGAAAGCTGAAAAACTAAGGGTGGCAGAAACAAGTTTTCCAAAATTTAATTTTTCCCTGAAAGCCTAAACCATATTATTGACAACAAATCCATTCAGGTTGTTGTCCCAGCAGCCTATGATCATTGATATAGCATATATTTCTAAGCATTAGTTTCCGATTATGTTTCTATCTTCTGAAACTTTATTGACTTATGTAAGTGTGTTTACCAGAAGTCCTCATGTAATATCTTTGGGGGAAAATTACTTTAACTTAGATGTTATTAATTTTAAAAATATATAAATATTTTGCTAAGGCACCAAACAGCTTTACTCACCTTTGCTTTTGAACCATCAGTGCAAATGTTAACATAACAGAAAAGGTAAATAATTTATTGGTATTATTATACTACCAGTTTTGACCACACAGCCCCCTTAAAAAACCTTAGGTGAGATGAGGGGTCCACAGACCATACTCCAAGACTGTTGTACTATGCCAAATGACCTCTCACATCCTCACCCTGTTGTGCTCATTAGCTAGCAAATTGTGCCACTTTAGCTCCAAAAAGCTTCAGTTTTATCACCTGTAAAATGCAGCTATTAATACATATCTCTGATCTTACAGAATTATACAGTGTAGATGCTTGAAAAGTAGTTAACAGTCATGCCCATTGCCCAAGCCCACAGCAAGATACAGGCAAAGCTAGAACCCACAAACTCATATGTTCTGATTTCTGCCTGGAGTTTTCCCTGCTACATTACATCAGCAGGAACAGGACAGATCCCTCAATGGTTATTGTTAAAACAAAGAGCAAAGGTGACAATTCAGTTAAGCTTATTCAAGGTACTCCCTAGTTAATGTTCTAGGTGAGAAATGGAAGCAGGCCAATGGAGTCCTTCAGAATATGTCTGACCTGAAGTGGGGTTACAGGTTTGCTGTGCACAAGCTGTGTGCCCTTGTGCAAGTTCTCTGAGCCTCAGGTCTCTTTTCTGTAAAACGGGCTGATAACAGCACCTACCTTATGAGATCACTATGAGGATTCAATGAGATAATGCACGGAAATGTAAAGGACCAGTCAAGTGTAAATGCACAATAATGTTAGCTGCTTGCTATTATAATATAACGCTATTGTTATTATCTTCATAGCTCAGCTCAGTGTTACTCCCTCAGGGGAGCATTTTTTGACCCCCTAATGACGGTATCTCATTTTAAGGTCTCATCACTCCTGCATCTCTCCTTCACTGGACTTAATATAATTGCAATATTATATTTCAGTTTGTGATTATTTAATTACTGTTTATAAATACCAGTCTGAGCTCAGTGAAGACAAGGACAGGGTCTGTTATGCTCATCATTTTATCCCCAACACTGGACTCAGTGTCCAGCAAAGCAGCAAAGCAGGTTTCAATAAATAGTTACAGAAGAAATGAATGAAATAATTCACTCACTAACTTGGTGCAGCATAGTTTTACTCCACTGTATACTTTATCTGAATTTCTTCTAGCACTTTTGCTCCAAGTATGATCTGTGGACCAGGAACAGCAACCCAACCTGGAAGCTTGTTGGAAATGCAGAATCTCAGGCTTCGCTCCAGACCTACAGAATATAAACATGCACTTTTAACAAAATTCCCAGGGAACTGATATGTTCATCAAAGATTTAAAAGTGTAACCCCAGCCTGCTCTTCACCAGTCCCAGTGAGAGAAAGAGAGGGAAGGGGAAAGGAAAAGACAGGGCGGAGGAAAGGGGTAGGGACAAGAAGAGGAGGAAAGAGAAGACAAGTGCTCAATTTCCTGGGTAAAACAGTGTTCCCTTCCGCAGTTCAGCTCTCATTACCTCCCTAATACAAACATTATTACAAATATTACCATTTCTAAAAACCAGCTGCGTTTTAATTTTCTTCAGCCCTGGTGAGGCTGCTCTTATTTCCTATTCACATATGATTTTTTCCAGAAGACTATTTTGGCCTCAGTTGAATAATTTATTTCAGAGACGTTCCATCCTACAATATTCTCTAGAGGAGACAGAAACACCATCTGTGCCCACTCCTGGAAAAACAGCCCCAAACCATGAAGTAGGGGTGTCACTTTAGTTATTGAGTAGCAAAATTTGAGTGCCTGCTTGTCTACCACAATCTCAGAAGGAGGAGAGAAAAACACACATCAAAATGTTTTTTTCCCATAAAAGCATCAAACCAGGCCCAGTTCAACAGCCCAAAGAAATTATAAAAATATGCATGGTACCCAGTTGACCCCTGGAAAAATTACAAGCTTGCTTTTTAATGAAAAAGTTATTATTTTTAGACTTTATTCCCATTTTTGAATGGTAAAGTACATCCATCGTTTAGTGATATGCAAGAACTCAGATTTAGTGACTGTTTCATTTGCCTGTGTTTAGTCTTACTCATTTTGAGGGGCCTGAAAATTCCCTTTGCTGCAGTGTCCTCAGCTCCCAAGAGAAGAAATGTGCCTGGCTAGAAGCAACACACATGCCACTAAACTGGGTTCTCCCTTCTGTCCATGCACTGCACTGATCTAGCAAGACCTGAGTCTGAGAAGGATCCTTATTCAAGTATGTTTGAATTTACTGCTGCATATTCTCCCATAGCTTTTTTTTAGCATTCTTTTTTATTAAGGTATCACTGATGTATGATCTTATGAAAGTTTCACATGAACAACGTTGTAGTTACTACATTCACCCATATTATCAAGTCCCCCCCACCTACCCCATTGCCATCACTGTCCATCAGCATAGTAAGATGCTATAGAGTCACTACTTGTCTTCTCCGTACTATACTGCCTTCCCTGTGACCCCCCTCTACATGATGTGTGCTAATCATAATGCCCCTTAATCACCTTCTCCTTCCCTCCTCACCCACCTGTCCCACACCCTTCCCTTTGGTAACCGCTAGTCCCTTCTTGGAGTCTGTGAGTCTGCTACTGTTTTGTTCCTTCAGTTTTGCTTCGTTGTTACACTCCATAAATGAGGGAAATCATTTGGTACTTGTCTTTCTCCACCTGGCTTATTTCACTAAGCATTATACCCTCTAGCTCCATCCATGTTGTTGCAAATGTCTGGATTTGTTAACTTCTTATGGCTTAATGGTATTCCATTGTGTATGTGTACCACATCTTCTTTATCCATTCAGCTACTGATGGAAACTTAGGTTGCTTCCATATCTTGGCTCTTGTAAATAGTGCTGTGATAAACATAGGGGTGCATATGTCTTTCTGAATCTGGGATCCTGTTTTCTTCAGGTTCCTAGGAGTGGAATCCCTGGGTCAAATGGTATTTCTACCTTTAATTTTTTGAGGAACCTCCATATTGCTTTCCACAATGGTTGAACTAATTTACATTCCCACCAGCGTTTAGGAGGGCTCCCCTTCCTCTGCATCCTCACCAGCATTTGTTGCTCCTTGTTTTTTAGATGTTCTCCCATTGCTTTTGACTTGCTCTGGACTCTCCTCTCTCTGACTCTGCTCTGTCAGCTGCACATGTAAGAAAATCCTCCCTTGAGAAATAAGGAAGCCATTGAATCTGTAGAACTACCACTGGAGAGGGTCTGCCTCTGTGGCCATGCTGTTTCCTCCTCTGACTTCTCATCTGGGCTCCCCCCAGGGTCACAGGCTTGGACGATGATGTTACGTCTGCTGGGTCTACAGAAGGGGCATTTTCCCTCATCTGTATAAATAGCAAACATAATAATGTCATTGATTATTTGGAAGGGGGCAGTTACCAACCCAGCCCAGCCCAGTATAATATAAAGAAACTGGGCTTTGGAATCATAGAGCTCAGAATCTCAATCCTGCCTCTCACAGCTGTAGCTGTGCTTCCTTTGGAGAATTTGTGTTTCATTATCTGAGCCTCGTTTTTCTCATCTTAACAAAACAGCTATATAATATCCCTTCCTGGGGTTTTGTGGTGATCAAAGGAGATTTTGGTACATAATGCTCCTGGATGGGGGCAACTCCCAAGAAGGGTTAGTTGTCCTCTTTCCTGTCCACTGAATGTACCATGCTTTATTTCCTTGGCCCTGAAAGTGCTGGTGGGAAAAGAAGAGGAAGTGGGGAAAGAGTAAGGAAAATGAGAAAAGGAAAAGAAGAAACATTGACCTGGTGTATTTATCCATAACCATGACTTAAAGGAACCTTGGCTGTCAAAATAGCTACAGTTCTTGAACTCGTGGTTAAAAGGAATTCTCTTTCAACCTAAAGTCTACCACAGGCTTGTTTATTATTTAGTTTTTCCCCATTGGCTATTTTAGCTTTATTTACCTTCTAAAAGCCATTGGTACCTCTCCTACGCAATTACTATTGAAATAAACTCTGCCATCTAGGTACTCCATTGTTGGTCCTAACCAGAGTTTGGGAAGGGAATTAACATGGCTGTCAGTCAAAGCTTTGATCTTTGTTCTGGTGGCCCTGGGACACTGTCCCAAGAAACCACCTCTTTGCCATCATATTTGGCCTGCTCTATCAGAGATGCAGTGTCGAGGAAAGGGAAACACTTGGAGATTGATGTGGAGTCGGGAAAAGGTATCTCAATCCACAGAGCTCTTTGTTCCAGACATCAGACCATCTCAAAATTGTAGCAGAGAGAACAGCAGTCTCAAGATGTGTGTTGGGTGTTCCAGCAGCTACAAGAATTGGCTGACATGGTGGGCATCCTCCTGCTGTCCTTCGGGGCTTTGGTGACAGATGAAGTCGATATCCCAGGGTTGGGACTTGAGGGTGAGTGTGGAGTGAGAGACTAAATTGCAAGTTCAGAGCCGTGCAGCAGCTACGAGCACCATCAGTATGGTTTTCCTGCTGCTCACTGATGTAGGCATTCTGTTCCAGAAGTTCCTGCCCACCTTGCATGTTACGTTACTTAAACCATTTCTGTAGACCCTCAGGGGTTTTTCTACCCTCATACCACCAGCAGCAGTCTCATCAGACTTTAATTTTATGAAGAATGGCAAGACCTTCATAGTTACTTAATTATTTGTTGAGAGCCATGTTTGCCTTCTCTGTAAATCCTCTGACATAGTGGGGAGGAATGGTGGCTGCACTTTGGAATCACCTGGGAGTTTGATGCCCAGGCCATGCCTCATAGCAATGACACCTGTGTCTTTGGAAGCTAGACACAGGCGTTGGGGTTTTATTTCAAAAGCTTCTGAGGTGATCATCATTGCGATCAAATCTGAGAACCAATCACTGTTGAAAGGTGGTGCAAGTGGCGGGGTTGGTGAAAAGTCCTGAAACAGCCATGAAATAACTTCAGCAGAATCCTCAGTATTGATCAGTCCTTGCCCTCAGCAACTTAGGGAGGCAGTGCAGAAGGTCTCTGCACCTTTTTTGCATATCTTAAGAAATATTTTCTGTAAAGTCATAGTTGTTTGTGGTGAGTGTCAAGTACCTCACGAAGTACAGTAGAAAAGCCTAGACCCCTGACCTTTTTAAAATCTTCACAAACATTGATGCCCACCTTCTCTGTACCAGGCACAATGCAAGTTGCTAGTGATGTGGTGATGGATATGATGGCATTCGTATTAATATTACTATAAAGAGTGACAGCAGCTAATATTCCCTGAGCGCTTACTCTGGCCAGCTACTGGGCTAAGTGCTATACACATATTTCTAATTCATTCTTCTCGTAAACACTACAGTACATACTACTAGCACGTCCTTAATGATGAATGAGATTGAAAGCGGTTAAATGACTTGCTGAGGTTACACAGTTTCTGCCAGAGATGACACTTTAAGACAGAGATTTGAAATCTCATTAGGCACGGAACAGTGCATTAGGTAAATGAGGTAGAGTCCCACTCTTTAATTAAGATTTTTATTATTTTATTTTGGCATTAACAGAGCTAACACAATGTGAGGTCCACCCATGATATTTTGTAAAAATTATTTGCTGAATCAGACATTTTCCTGCCCTCTCATCCTGGTATGGAAAACAAATATATGATGATTGCTGTCCGAGTATTGTCAGAAATAAGGGACAGTTCTGTCAGGGGAGGACCACGAATAAGAGGAGGTATTTTTTGGACTGCCTTAAAGACTTGAATAGGAGTCTGTCAAGCAGAGAAGAAAGAAGTATGCCCACTGGAGGGAACAGAAGGACCACACATACAGGCATACAAATGTGAAGAAGTCTGGAAACGTGATCAGCTGTTACCTGTGGATCTCAAAATTAAGTGTGCTTGGAATCACCCAGAACTTGTCAAAAAACAGATTGCTGAGCCCAGTCTCCCAAGTCTGTAACTGAGTAAGTCTGCATGAGATCAATGATTTGTGTTCCTGATGAGTTCTCAGGCGGTGCTGATTCTTTTTGTCCAGAAACCACCCTTTGTTGAGATCCCTGGTCTACACAGAAGGATCCTCTGGAAACCCCCTCAGCTTGTGTAGGAGAAGCATGCCAAAGTCAGCAAGATTTACACCAAAAGAAAATTCCCCAAAGAAATGAGGATTTCTTCTTTTTCTGTAAGGAGTAGTGGTTAAATTTTACTGTGGGTTTTGGGAGCAATTCATACTGAAGCTGTCCAGTGGGAGGAAGCAGAAAAACCACAACTTGGGACTGAAACAAGGGAACCTGGGATTTCATGGCATTTCTGCCCCTGCAGTGCCCTTATCCAGGAGTTAGTGAGGGCCTCCGGCTACAGGAGTTGCAGCACACTAGCTCTTTGATTGTGTGAACGTTTGTGTCCAATTCACAAGGAAGATGGCATTTTTCACATCTCCTCCTCCAGCTTTGGCCCTATACTGAGCACAGGTGAGTTCCTGCGTTCATCACCAACATGATCTGTTCACCACCAACGGCCGCAAGGGACAAGGGGACGTGCTGGGCATGCTGTCACGTGCAGAGCATTCTGTAATGCCAGGCTCAGTCAGATGGTGCTGGTACAGTAACATCTCTGGGGAATTCTTCCTTTTCTTCCACTTCGAATTCAATTACCACACTTTGCTTCTCTCATTCTCCAGGATGGAAAAAGATAGGTTGCCTCTGCCATTGCTCTCCAACACCTCCAAATGGGGTGAGCAAGTCTGAGTCCGCAAGGCCTCCCTCCAGTACTAGGGTCTCTCTCTCAACCCCTGACCTGCTGAGGACACATACCTGCTAGATCTGGAGGTCTTGTTTGTACAATAACTGGGAACCTGAAGTACCTAGTGCCAGTTCCCGGAGTTTTTCACTGGGCTGATTTGCCAGCTAACAGCCAACAGCTGTGTGTGTTACATTCCTGCCAGGGGCTCCTTCCAAACCCTACCATTACTTCCAGGATTGACAGAGAGAGTGGGAATTGCGTACCAGAGAAAGGAAAAAAATATCATGTTGTTTGGATTCTGTGTTAACATCTTTGTTTTCATTTCTAGTGTAATTCCCCATTACTCTATTGCAATCTTCTGGAAAACTTCTAGAAGCCTACTTAGCAGTCTACTTAGTTACTGCAGCCAACATGGTGCTAGAAACAAGTAGTTTTTGTTTGGGAACTTTTATTTTCTTGCGCTTGGCCAGGAAGGAAGAGAATGATGGTGTAGAAGACAAATATTACTTGAGACAGGGCGAGCCTGTGCCATGCACTGCACCAGAGGCCTGTGCTCCATTTCTTTGGAGAATGGGAGCTTTTTTTTATCAGTATTATTGATGAGGCTCTGGCTTCTTTTCCAGAGATGAAATATTTTTGTCATCATGTCTATTATCCCTCACAAGAACCCAATTAGGGGAGACTGCCTCAACAGAAGAGACTGATTAAATTCACAGATTTATTGCAAAACCACTTTGGGAGTTGTGGAAAGTGAGTTTCACTGCTAAGCTTCCTTGATTGAAAAAAAAAAGTCAAACTGCAAGCCTGCACCTTGGATTATCCATCCATAACAGATCATAAAATACCCATAATCTTGCACATAGTTTATTCAGAGAGACTCAAGATGTTTCTTCCAGGCTCACAGTACTTCCCCAAGGGGTAGGTGATGGCTTCTGTGTTCATGGGACACAAGGGGAAATTCTGACCCGGAGCAGGACGGAGGAGACAAAGGCAGGCTGCCAGCATCTGGGTCAAAGGGAAGACTTGCCTTTGCAAAGCTTGCAACCAATTTGGACAGGCAGTCCTTGTTTTTATTTCAGTCCCTGAAAAGTTGCTGCGAGTGGGAATGATGTAAATGAAGTCTGATTTCTCACAGAAATGAGGAGAACACTGAAGATACATTCCTTACCCAAAAACCTGATGGTCAAAATGTTACAGAAACAACCAGCAACCCCCCCCCAACTTAGAGTCTAGGTTTTATTTACTGGGGTACATTAACTTCAAGGGAGGCTTTGGAATAAAAGATGATAAAATTGGGCCAATGCTGCATGCTATGTGTGCCCCTTGATTCTCAAGCATTATTCACATATTAAAAATAGCAGCTAACTTAGGGAAAGTCTACCTGAGTCAGGCAGTTCTATATATTTTACCTCATCAAATCTTCACAAACTAATACTCTGGGGTAGAGACTGATTTATCCCATTTTACACAAGAGGAAAGTGAGGTTTGGAGTTTGGAGTAGCTACTTGAGTTACCCAGTTTAGAGGTTAAAAAACACAGGTTTCAAATTCACTCTCATCCCCAAGTGCACACTCTTAAACACTAAGCTTTATCATTTTCCCACTAACTGAACAGATAGTTTCTCATTTTACCATTGTGGGTTTTTTTGCTTAAGATACAATTGAGTGCATTCCTAACTCTAGCAGTTGATCATCTTTTGTTGGTATCTTTGATTTTTATTCATGTAATTTCATGGAGTCAGGGTGGTATCATTTTTAGGTAATATCTTCACCTAACATCAGGCTTTTGTGCTCTAGTCTCACCTGGCCTTCTTAGAACTGCTTCAAGTATGCTGTAGTAGATTTTTATCTTATCTTTGGCAGTTTACGGATTAAAAAAAAGATGTAAGGAAGACAAGATATGTCTGACTTTATTTACCCTGTCTTCGGCAAGGGAGTCTTTGTCCATAAAATGAAAGTGAATGAAAAGTAAAAGCAGGATAAAAATGCCCAGCGTATACTTAGCTCTTATGTTGTGTGAGGCTGAGAATACTTGCACCATTGGCATCTTACTAACTGCTCCATGGTAATTTATCTTAGAGATGTGGGAGGGGGGTGAGGAGAGGGAGAGACAGAGAATGATTCTCTACCCTTCAGTTTCATCCTAAAGAAATTGTTCATTAACCTTGGGGACCAGGTGCCTGCTGATCTCCTTACCAAAGCATGCACTTACTCAGGAAACAGGATGTTGCAGGTGGAGAAGAGAAGAATGTGAGTTATTAGCAATGGCGGTCACCATAAGAGTGGAGCCAGATGGTGCTCAGCGGTGTCCTTGGTTCCTAAGAGGGCACAGGGTACCTAATCTCCATCATGCTTGACCCCAGTTATGGCAGCTAACTTGTATACATCTGTTCTCTGAGAGCCCACATGTGGTGAGATTTGCCCGCCCTTTGCCCCCTTGATCAGTCAGGAATAATTTAATGAGCACCTACACTGTGTTCAACATTTCCTTTATACACAGGCCAGTTGCCTGGTGTGACTTGGATGACATCTGAGGAAATTTTTTGTTGTTGAAATTGTTCTTAATGCTTTCCATGGATTATCTCCTTCTATATCCGTAACAGTCTTATGAGGGAGAGTCTATTACTAGTTGTGGTTTTCAAAGACAAAGCTGACACCCGGAAAGGAAAAATTACTTAATAAAACAGAGAAAGAGCCAGTATACCAGCCTCACACTCTTGAATTCTAAAGCCTGAACATTTTAGGTCTGTCAGATAAATGCCAGATACATGGATGGAAACTCCTCCACTATTATTCTCTGCATGGAGTAAGTGGGTTCTGTTTAGGAAATGCAAATAAAGGGAAAAAAATGCCTGATTCATTTCATGTTATTTCATGAAGCCAGGTTCATGAATTAAGATGAATGTTATTACTCATCAAGTAAAGGAGGGCCCTGATGTTGCTAGTTAAAAAGTCAGGAGGTCATTTATTTTAGGGAAAATGCTAATTATGTGGATATAAATTCTTCTGGGCAAAAATGCCAAGAACAGTATTGTGGCCTGTAGCCTAAACAGACCACCTCTAGTTTAGCTGTGATTAAGATAGAATTTGCTCTTTATAGCTCTAGCCTTACAAAGGTACTTGAGATTGTTCTGAAAAGGTGTTTAATTCTTTCAGATAGCACACACAGTGAGCTCACTTTTTAAAACTTAGATAATGACTAGTGATCTCAGGATTTTTGGAATGCCAATGAAGGGGAGGTGAGAGGTGAGGAAAACTATAGTGTTCTCCTACATCGAAAGTGTTAAATATTCATCAGAAGCTACTCAGCAATAAAAAGAAATGAGCTATGAAGCCATGAAAAGACATGGAGGAACTTTAAGTGCATATTGTGAAATGAAAGAAGCCAATCTGAAAAGGCTAAATAGTGTAAAACTCCAATTATATGACATTCTGGAAAAGCAAAACTATGGAAACAGGAAAAGGTCAGTGGTTGCCAGAGGTTAGAGGGGAGGCAGGGATTAACAGGTGGAGCACAGAGGATTTTTAGGGCAGTGAAACTATTGCATATATTATAATAGTGGATGCATGTTATTATGGGCATGTCAAAATCCACAGAATGTACAGTGCAAACAGTAACCTTAATGTAAACTAGGGATTTTTGTTAATAACAGTGTGCTCACATTGGCTTGTCAGTCATACCAAGTGTACCCCACTTGGAGTTCAAGATGTTAATAATAAGGGACAATGTGAGGGAGTAGATGGGAACTCTGTACTTTCTGCTCAGTGTTTCTGTAAGCAAAAAACTACTTCCCCCAGAAGTCTATTAATTTATTTTTAAGCAAAAGCACATCATGCTGTTTTTCAGCACCACAGTCTCTCTGTAGATGATAATGCCCTTGTGGCGAAGGGGGTGTGGTGAGATAATCCTCTTAATGCATAATACCAATTCAGGGCTCAGGTTGTGACAGCCAAGAAATATATGAAAGGTCAATTTAAACATCTCATTGGGTTGGAAAGACAAAGGAGACTTTGTGTCACAATAGTACTCATCCCATGGAACCATGGAGATGGCAGGAGATAAAACAATACTCTTTATCCCAAGCAGATTAATCAGCAAGGACGTGTTCTCTCTGTCCTATGGGCTCCTAATGACAATGGGCTTTTTGTCCTTACACCTGTTGAAGGGGAAGGAGCCTTTGACAGATCTGGTGGGGTTTACTTGAGGCCATGCACTTCAGATTTCTTACCTGTGTCTCTGATAGTGCGTCCTATTTCATAATATGCCTTCCAGCAAAGGAACTTGGAGACGAATGCTCTCAGCATTCAGAGGTTAAAAAGCAGTTTCAAGCTTTACTTGAGAAGAATGATAGAATATAGAAATCCATGTAGGAGGGCAAATAACAAAGTTGGGGCATGTCCTTTCTCTTAGCCAGATGCCAGCCACAAGTTCCAAGAGGGCACTGCCCTTCTCTGCCCTTAGGTTCTAGCTCCGCCCCACGCACAGAGTAAAGGCTCAACAGAGGTGATGCCTGCTGGATAAATAAGCCTCCAGGGCTTTGCTAAAGAAAGGGAACAGCAAAATAATTCATCAGGATTGACAGCTGATTTTCCCAGCTGTTACATGAAAGTTTCCAGATAAATATCTGTAGGCATATGTATGTTGATGACTTTCTTCATTTTAAATCGTTTCTTATAATGGTTTTACTGCCTTTTTTGGGGGAGAAACATTCTAATTTGGGGGGGGCAACTGGCCTTTTCCCTATTCTTAGCATGTGAAGTTTGAATTTAATATTTCTTTTTGGCTGGAACTTATGGTCTGTGGCCTGGGCCCAGCCAATTAGAGTGCTAGCCTCAGTGGAATTCAAAGAAGGATGTATAAGGTTCTTCTGTGGAGGTCAAGAAATTGGTAAAATGCAAGCCTAGAGTTGCTAGGAGACTTCTTAACCACCACTTGGGATATACTTGAAAATAAAGAAAAAAATAGAGGAAAACTGAGCTGAAATATGGAACAAAAACAAACCCTAGTAAAAATATTTGAGCAGCTTGAGCCAGCCAAACCTGAAATCAACAAATTCCTGGACCCTTCAATGAAATGGGCCACTAAATTCCCAGGATTTCAACTGCCTTGCAACCAATTACAATTCACTACTGTATCCATTTTCCCTCTTATATTGAAATTCCGAGTAACTACTGTTTTTGTAATATGTCCATGTCCTTCATAATAGAATTTAATAGGAAAACCCTAAGTGGGAGATGGTCTGTCCAGTGTCTCTGCCACATTTTCCAACCTCATCAAGCCTCCAGATGGTAAAAGATAGCATCCAACACTATGAGACCTTGAACTACTACTTCCAGATTCCAGCAAAGGCAGAATCTTCCTTTGTTGAACATCTTGCTTCACCATGAACTGTAAGTCTCTTGATGGCTTAGAACAAGTTGGCACTTGGTAGAGAACTGCTGAACAGATTGAGACATCAGAGAATGGGCCCTTGGCCATGGCTGGCACATGTTCTAAAGACATGGCCCCATGCCACTTCCCCTCACACTCAACTGTGCCATTATTAACAGGGTGGACTCGAGGACTAGGGCAAGTTGGACTTGAAAAATAACCTTGAAATTCATTAATGGGTTTGAAGGATGAAAAAGGATGCTTTGCACCTCTTCATCCCACTCTAGTAATTCCAGTTTGAACATAATTCAGTTAAATGTAATGAAAACTACTAACATATATTGAGTGTTGCTTTACCAAACATGGTATTAAATACTCTCACCGTGTTGTCCCTTTTAACTTTCATCAAACCCTATGTGGCAGATCCTATTATAATCCCCATTTTTCACCTGAAGAAATGGGACCTAGAAAACTTAACAAACCTACCCTGGGTCATTGTGCAGGAATCAGACCCAAGTAACAGAGCAGGGTCTCCATCACAACACAATGTTGTGTGTTAAGAATAGAAATAGCACATAGATCATGGCTTTAGGGTCGTGAAAATGAATCTTATGACTGGAAGGATGCTTAAATATCATTTAGCCTGATGGAAAAACTGAGGTTGAAGGAGAGAAATGACTTCCCCAAAGTCACAAAGCAAGTGAAAGAACTGACACTGCAGTCCAGCCGTGCTACACCAGTTCTTTTGCACTGCCCCCACCCCTGCCATGTCAGGGTACATGCACACTGCATACTGAGCACCACCCTTGCGACGACAGGCACCAGTTGTTAAAATTCTAAACTATGTGCAGACCAGTCAGCAAATTACGCGGTCTTGAGGCTGTCTCCCTCTCTCCTCAGGACTCCTGGAACTCCCCACAATTCAGAAATTAAAGAGCTTATGTCTGTCCCTGTAGTCAGTTTCCATTCTAGTTAGTCAACGCCCTTCTCAGTTGAGTAGTTTTCATATGAGCCCTTCTTTAATACAAAAGACAGCACACCTACTGTTTTGCCTCCAGATAATGGGAATTCCACAGGTGAATTGCAGGCCACATCTCAGTCATTTGGGATAACATTGTTATCTCAAATATAAGAGGTAGGCAAACACTAATCATGCCAACTGTGCCCAGGACAGCATGGCGGGGGATGGATCAGAGAGGAGCAAGTTCAGCCCTGGCATCTGGGGACTCTGTGGAGGCCTGTTCATTCCATTCTAGGTGTGGGTTAAGACCTACCCTCCCCACAGAGAGGAAGAGTTCAGAGCATCTGAAATGTCTTGCCTCCCTTTCTCACCTTCACTGTTTCTTGTTGGAATGGCAGAGCTGTCCCTCAAGTCATGGGAGCCCTACTGACAAGTGGGAAATGCAAGGAAAGCAAAGCTTGCCAGCTGCAGAGATGTCAGGCCAGGTCCTTTGAAGTCAGTGGGAGGTAAGCTGTTCTTTCTGACTCTTCTCAGCTGCAGATGGAGAAATGAATTGCTAAAGGGAGGGAAGACCTGAGGCATAGAATGCCTAGCTTGAGACAACCAGGCATGTGCTAGTAGTCAGTCTGAAAACCATCTAGATCCCAGTGGCCTGCCTTCATGAGATGATGACTTGCAGAGGACTGACTCAGGCCATTTGAATATCTTTTCCCTTTTATGCCTTACCGGGATTTACAGATCACTGAGCAATCTTAAATAGGAATTGATATGCATATTAATATCCCATCTATCCATCCATCCATCAATGTCTGTTCTTTTATAGGCCAAAAATCTATTTCAATGGTGGCTACACCTTTCTTGTATAATGTTGGAAGCAAGAAATACACAATGGTTGAAAGCAAACATGAGAAAAGCCTGAAAATTCCCCACCCACTTCCCCTTCGTCTGGTGATCATCCCATTCTCTGGATGTTAGTTTACATGTCATTCCTGTTCAAGCCCCTTCCCCCAGGCTCAGTTAGCATTGACATGGCACCTTATGATTTCTTCTTTGTAGCATTTATTACATGTATAATTATTTGCTTAATGCCTGTCTTCCCTACTAGACCCACAATACCCACAGGAATTGGACTATATTTTACCCTTACTAACATTGTCCTGGTACCTAGTAGAGTATGTTATTTGATAGTATTTACTGAGTAATGAAAGGACATTGCAAGAGCTTGACAGCAAGTCCCAGCTACTGATGGAGTGGGCTTCTTAGCAGTCATTAGAGTACGTGGGACAGGCACTTAACAAGACATAAAACCATCAGTGTGTACCTCACATTCTTGAGCTTCACCAGTTCATCAGACACTTTCCGGTTTGTCTTCTCTTCCTATTTCTTTGAGTGAATTCTCTCTTCCACCATGATTTAAGGAAACTTCCATTCCATGCTATTGTAATTGGTGCATAACAGAATTACTTTTTCAAACTGGGTCTACAGACCAGTGGGGGCTGACTTACCTTTTCTTAAGGTTATGTGAATTCCCTGTGAGATTTGTATAGATATGTAAGCATATACTGAATCACACACAGATAAGTATTTAAAAATGGCAAATGGCCACATGATTTCAGTATCTAGAAGTTTTAAAATATATTTCAAATTCTCTCACATACTTCCCTTCAAAAAGTGGAGTCTAATTTCACTTCCCTTGAATGCAGATAGGACTTAGTGACTTGCTGCTAATGGGCAGAATGAGGTAAAATGCCTTTGTATGACTTCCAAAGCTAGGTTAGAAAAGGTGATATGGCTTCCATCAGGCTCTTTCTCTTGGGGCATGTACTTTGGAAGCTCTGAGCCACCATAGAAGAAATCTGGCTTTCCAGAGCTGCCATTCTATGGAGACCAAATGGAGGGAGTGTACTGAGATTGTTAGAGGAGCCCCAGCTGTTCAAGTCTTCCTAGCCCAGCTACCAGGCATGTGGGTGATGAAGAATTTGAGATGACCTCAGCCTCAGCCCAGCAACTGCTGCTCTCCCTGTACCTCTGAGCCCTCATGAAAGTCCCAAAGCTAAGCCACTCCTGGGTTCCTAATGGTTCCTAACCCAAAGAAACCCTGAGAGAGAAATGAGTGTTGCTGTTTTAAGCTGCTGCGCTTTGTGGCGGTTGTTACAAAGCAACAGATACTATGCTGTCCTTGTTTGCAGTTGGGTTTATGATTTCATTGAAGCCATGTATTTATTAGAGGCAAATGAGAAGAGAATACAGGCTGACTTAATTAATGCATGTCCAATGAGGGATAAACTTTTGCAGTAGTTCAAACAGAAAAGTGACAGGAAAATGGCTCATCACACCCAACTTGGCGTTTTAGGGAGGCTGAACTCAAAGGATTCTTTGTTCAGTTGGTATTAAACTTATGTTGCAAGCAGTTAGTGGGTTTCAGCAAAACAATTTTAGCAACTACATGTAACAAAGTCAGTGTTAATTGTAATGGCTTTGTTTTCCTTTTATTATTTCTGATTCTATTTGACTTATAATTGCTTATATGTAGTTTTACATATACATACATTTAAGTAACATCATAATAAAATAACTTCACACCCCAGAGCCACAATTATTTTTTCTTTAACAGGAATCTTAAGTTTGAGAATCAGTGAGGGACGATCTTCAGAAAGGCACATGTGTCTGTGTCTGTAACACACTATCATTCATTAACAAATAGATGAAGTCATACCTAGTACTGTTCACGGGAGAGCATTGTTCACAGCTGTCCATGAATGTAGCAGTTCAAATGCAAGTCAGTGGGTTAGTGTATCGCCTTTACGTGTCCCAGCTTAAACTTAACATTGGAAACCCTTGCTGATGACAGGATGTTTCCATCTATGTATTACTAGTGTATATGGCCCGACTTTTTTGATTAACAATCATTTATTTATTCATCCTGTCCCTCAGTTTCAGCTAGAAGAGATCATCACCTATTTTTGCATTGTTCTTGACCACCCATCTTAAACTTTGGAATAGAGCACTTAAATTACATTTTAAATCAGAACATTATAAATGTAACTTTGAAATCTAGTGTGCATTCATTCATCCATTTTTATATTATGCTTAAAGAAAAATACAGAAGCTTAAGTCATAGTTTATGTTAATATACTGAAAAAATATATTTTTATTTTATGTGGATGATTGATAGATACATATAACACTTAGCTTCCTGTTATATGCTGTGGAAAAATATCTAAAAATAGTTTGACCTTTCAAATAAAACAATAAATTATTAATTATAATAATATCTATCATTTTTTGTAGTTCTGAAATACTTGCACAGCATGGTGCTAAGCATTTCATCTATACTATTTTGTCTAATCCACCCAATTTACCTAATGGTTTAGGTAAGATCATTGTGTTATAGAGGCTCGTAGTGATGGTCTTTTGTTTAAAAATAATATAACTGGGAATGGCAGAGGTAAGATTTGAACCCAGATAAGCCTGCCTATATCAGCTCAGTTTTCTAACTTTTCTAAATTCTCTTGACTTTCCCTACTTTCTTGTTTACCATATTTCCGTAAAGCTAAGTTGTCATCAGTTGTAGGATGTTCCATTTTTTTGTGTCCTTGTAACACAGACTGACAAATAATGCCACAATGCTTTATCACTAGAAATTTTATATTTACTTGAAAATGCTCTATATAATCAATAGCCCTAGTGAGACATACTGATACATACACAGAATTTCTCATTCAGAGTTACGCCTCTCTGAATCCTTTTGCAGATGAAGGTCATCGTGTCTGCATTTTTCCACTATGCCATCCTCCATGTCAATGAGAGCATTGATGATGTGGCATGTTTTAAAAGACCGCTCCATTGTTGGATCTGGATTTTTCTTCCATGTTGCTGTCATCCTTTCCACTAGTTTTGATGTGTGTGTATGCAGGCAAAGTCAATGCTCCTCATTTAAATATTTAAAAATGCACATCTGAGAGTCAGTGGACTATGATATTATTGTGTTTCCTGTAGACCATGCATCTAGGTCTAATATCAGACTTCAGCCTACTATGGATCATTACTATACATTTATGTTGCATTACTTACATTATTTCCATTTGTTGAATGCTTATGATACAATAGTACTGGTCTAGATTCTTTGCCTGTGTTAACTCATTATACCCAAGGAACAGCATATCGTCCAACTGTGTCAATGAAGAAACTAAGATCTAGAGAGTTTAAATAATTTGTTCAGTCAAGTTGCTTCCGAAGTGGCAAGGCTAGGATTTGACACCTAATTCCATTCTGCTAACTACTTTGCAATATTACCATCCACATAAACGCATACACATAAAGATCCTTATTATGTGCTATGTAAACTATTTCTACTTCTCTCTGCTTACACATGAATATATAAAGTACCACAGACATGGATATTTGTTGACTCCTTCCCAAGGCCAAATATTAGCAGTAACCCTTCAGGGACTGATTTGGAGGTAATGGCCAATATTTCTTAACAGCTTGGCAATGCATGACTTCCATGGCCATCTTGCTTTAAAGGTTTTTCTGGGAGAATTATCTATAAAAATGACCATATACTGGCCATGCCATAGGGCTCATAGGATGCAGGTCCATGCATTCCTGTTTTACCACTGATCAGAAAATTTCATCTTGGCAATCATTCTATAGGAAATTAATGTTGATTCCTGCACATATTTATGGCCCACTATACAAAATGAAGGAATATGTGCAATTATTTTATGTTGTGCCTTAAGCAAAAGATTTTATTATTTAGCTGCTGCCCAAGATAATTATGCTTTGATAATTATGTTGCTTTTTAAAAGAAGGAAAATAATCTCAGGGGAACTCTGACCTCATTTTATAAACTGGAGGTCAGTGGCACAAACAGTTAGCAATACTCCTAAACCTTATGCCTAAATCGTGCAAGTAACTAATCTAGGAATTACTTATAAAATAAAGTTAAGTCGCTTTTATAATGTTAGGTCATGGATTTTGGAAATCTTTGTTTAAACATCCCTAACCTTGAGACGGGGTCTTTAATAAACCAGTCCACATGTTTTGAAACAAGGAATCTGGCATTTCTAGAACTTGTGAGCCATGTTTTGTTGTATAAATAATAACTTCATCTGTAAAGATGTGTGCAGCACTAAACCAGTGCCGAGCCAAGTGTGGTGCTGTACAAGTTGTCCATATTCTTCTTCTCATCTTCACCAGTCGCAGTGTCTGGTACCACCATCTACCCAGCTACCCAAAGTTGAAATGATTCTTGACTTTCCCCTCATATTTGGTCCCTATATCTAGTCAATCTTTGAGCCCTACACTTTTTCTGCCTCCTCAATATTCTGAAATTTGCTTACTTCTCTGACTTCATTCTAACTTCCATTGCTCCAGTCACCACATGGCTCACTTGGCCAACTGCATCAGCTTCTTCTTAATCTAAACCATCCCTTTTGCCTCTGGCCCTGCTGTGTACCAAGTACAAGTCTAATATCATTTACTAGCTTAGACTCTTTGATAGCTTCCTGTGGCTCTTGAGATAAGGCTCCAGGTCTGTTGCATAGCCTACAAGGCCCCTCATGCTGAGGCCCCCTGTGCACCTCCAAGCCCCATCTCCTTCCCTCCTCCAGTCCTCTCCCATTTTTCTGCTTCAGTCAAATGGAACAACTTCCAGCAACTCGCTAGTCCCACATTTGGGCCCTTACACATGCCTAAAACATCCTGCCCTCTCAAGTCCAAAGTTAGATTTTATATCCTTTTAGATTTCTTCTATGCACAGGGTATTTTCATGCCCCCTACATGTGCTCTCTTACTTGAAGATTATCCTACCACTTAAGTTAATTCTATTATAATTACCTACTTATTTACCTTCTCCACCAACCTTAAATTCCTTCAGAGCAGAAACTGTCTCGTTTGCTGCTATGTGTCAGGGCAGTGGTTTCCATACAAAGGACAATTTGAAGTGGCATATAGATGCTCTCTTTAAAACTTCAAAACATTGTTCTACATTTTTTAATGTTTATCTTCTCTTTATAACAAATGGTATTTGCTTTCTTTGTTATGAACGAAGCAGTTCAGGTTATAGGCCCCCACCTCTTTGGGATCCCATCCTCCCTCCAATCTTAGAACTGCAGGTTCTTACTGTATTGGTATTGTCTTGTCAATGTTTTCACAGTGATTTAAAGAAAAAAATTTTTGTCAAGCTGTCCAGTTATTCTCATAGGGAAAGTTTGTCTAAAATAATCTAGTATGCTATTAGCAGGAGTAGCCCTGTCTCTCTTACTTGATTTTATTTTGAATTTTCCATATTTGACATGAGTTGGGTGTTTCTAGTGTATCAGCCACTAGTGCTGTCACTTATGCAAATTTTCTATTTAATTATTAGTTTCTTATTGATCTGTAGAAATTCTTTATACTATCTAGACTTTCATTCTTGTTATTATATTATTTCTTAGATTTTTCTTTCTGACTAGTCTTTTTATTCTTTATTTTGATGAACTCATGTATTATTTTTAATGTGATCATATTCATCAATCTTTTCCCTCTTATTTTGTGCCTTATGTCTTATTTAGGAATTCCTTCCCTATCTCAATATCTTAAAGATATTCTATATTTTTTCCCTAATCATTTTTAAGTTTTTCTTGTAGATTTTGTTTTTAACCCATCTGTATAATTCATGTTTGTGTGTGGAGTAAAGAAGAGATTCAATTTGATATTTTTCCATATGGATAGGAAGTTGTCTAAGAACCATTTATTGCAATGAGGAACTGACCCTATATAAAAAGCACTTAAATTTCAGAACAACATTGTTTCAAGGAGCTATGCTCCAAGTATGGGAGGTCCCCATTATCTTAGTATTCACTGTGTCCAACAAAGAAACAACCTCTTTAAAAGCTAGTCCTCCCTCAAACAACCTTCTGATTTAATTTTAGCTTCTTTCTTCATTGTGTCAATGGTATTTGCTAGCCAGTATCTTATAGGTTGTTATGTTTTACGATCTCCCTAATATGGAATAAAAACAATGCAAATGGATGGAAGAGTAAAATAACAAATCTTGAAAACCATGTGGGCTATTACCAACTGAGTATAATTGCTCTCGTCATCCCCAAAGGCAGTGGCAGATGACCTATAGCAGAACTAGTTAATAGCAAAAGAAAAGAACATAAGCAAGTGAGATGAGACCACAGATGCCTCAAAAGAAAATGACTTGACCATCAAAACTTAGAAACAGCCCTTGAGAAAAATGTATCGACTGTGTATTTTTTGCAAACTAATTTTTATGATCATGATACAAAAGTAAAAGTAAGGGTGTCTTATAGCTCAATTTTTTTGTGTACACACAGATACACACACACATGCAACAGCACTTGATTCTTGCTTTGATTATTCAAAGACTATCTCACAGTTGGAATTATGACCTAAATTCTCTTACACAAAAAATATGATTGTTTCATCAGGTATGTTGTATTTTTCAAGATAAAATTCCAATCAAACCTTTTTCATTGTTATTTATAAAACTTTGATGACTCAAAGATTATGAACAATAAACTGTACAGTGAGAGTAGAGGGGCTTCAAACCACGTCTTTGACACAAACTCACCTGTCAGTGGACTTTTTTTCACAGGATAAATTTAAATGATTATCAGGGCCAAGGTGAATGAGGTGCATAGGGTACAAAATTTAAGAAAGTATCACCTCTCAGGATCGTACAAGTGCCAACACTGATCTGATTTCTATCACCGTATATTAGTTCTACCCATTTTAGGACTTGGAAAAAAATCCAACAGGTTGTTCTCTTTTCTGTGTGGCTCCTTCCACTCAGCATGCTTTTGATATTAATCCATGCTTTTTTGTACATTAGTTCACTCCCTTTTATTGCTCAGTATTGTTTTATAAGTTTTCATTTTATAATATATGCCACAGTTTAGAAACATACCATTTTATAACAACTTGTTTATATAACATTATATATCACTGTTTGTCCATTCATCTATTGATGGCCATTTGAGTTGCCTATTATAAATAATGCTGTTGTGACATTAGTGTTAATTTTTCTTGTGGGCGTATGTTTTCATTTCTCTTGGGTAAATGCCTAGGAGTGAAATTACTGGGTAAATAATAATTATTTGTTGAAGTTCATAAAAAAAACTAGCAATATGAGGAGACTTCCAGGAAGATGGCGGTGTGAGCAGGGCGGCAGAAATCTCCTCCCAAAACTATATACATCTATGAAAATACAGCAAATGCAACTATTCCTAAAAGAGAGACCAGAATACACAGGAAAGCGCACAGCGTGCAGCTACACCTGAGAGGACACAGCACCCTGCAAGGTGGGTAAGATACGGAGCTGCAACCCAACAGGACCCGAGCACTCACTCACCCCAGCGCACTGGTAGGAGGAGAGAATTCAGAGCCGGGAGGGAGTGGAAGTACACCCCGTGAAATAACCAGCCCTGGTGATCTGCACAGGGAGCACTGACATACATCGCGCAGTGTAGTGGAGATTGGAGAGACAGAAGGTGCACGATCTGAGTGGGGAACGCGCCAGGGTGCTTGCAGTCGGCTCCCGGAAAGGAAAAAAGAAAACAGAAAACCGTGTGCTTTTTTCAGCGGTCTTAAAGAGATAGGAGCCCAGCGGAGGAGCCGGATCCCCCCGGCACACTCAGCCCACCAGGCTGGGAGTCTTGGGGAGTTTTGGACCCCATAGCTGGTGACTGGGAAAGGGTGGGTGCAGTTCGACTTCCTACAGAGATCAACAGCCTCCCATTCGTTCCCACGCCGGCCAGAGCTATGAAGGGCCCTGCAGAATGGCTAGTATGGCTGCGGAATACTGGAGCAACAGTGCCACCTACAGCATCCCCACAGAATCTACTCCCAGTGGGTGTTTTTTTTTGTTTTATTGTCTTCTCTTTCTTTTTTCTTTTCTTTTCTTTCTTTTTCCTTTTTTTTTCTTTCTTTCTCTCTCTCTTTTTTTCTTTTTAAAGTCTTAAAGAGCCCAGCTGACATACGTGGCAACTACCAGCAACGACTTCCACAGCCATGAAAAGACAGAGGAATATGGTTGAGACTTAAGATCAACCAGACAACCCCAGAGAGGGAGCCTGAAGGGATGGAAATGCACAGTCTTCTTGAAAAAGAATTCAGAATAAAAGTCATAACCATGCTGATGGATCTACAGAGAAATGTGCAAGAGCTGAGGGAGGAAGTGAGGGAAGTGAGGAAAGACAATGCAGAAATCAGACAAGCGATCGACGGGCTTAACAGCAGACTGGATGAGATGCAAGAGACTGTTAATGGAGTAGAAATCAGAGAACAGGAATATAGTGAAGCTGAGGCAGAGAGAGATTAAAGGATCTCGAGGAATGAGAGAATATTAAGAGAACTGTGTGACCAATCCAAATGAAACAATATTCGCATTATAGGAGTACCAGAGAAAGAAGAGAGAGAAAAAGGGATAGAAAGTGTCTTTGAAGAAATAATTGCTGAAAACTTTCCCATGCTGGGGAAGGAAATAGTCTTGCAGTCCACAGAAGCCCACATATCTCCCAACACAAGGGACCCAAGGGAGACAACACCAAGACACATAATAATTAAAATGGCAAAGATCAAAGATAAGGACAGAGTATTAAAGGCAGCTAGAGAGAGAAAAAAGATCACCTACAAAGGGAAAGCCATCAGACTATCATCAGACTTCTGAACAGAAACCTTACAGGCCAGAAGAGAATGGCATGATATATTTAACGTAATGAAACAGAAGGGCCTCGAACCAAGAATATTGTATCCAGCACGATTATCATTTAAATATGACAGAGGGATTAAACAATTTCCGGGCAACCGAAGGTTGAGAGAGTTTGCCTCTCATAAACCACCACTACAGGATATCTTAAACGGACTGCTCTAGAGGGAAGCACCCCTAAGGTTAAAAAGATGTCACCAGAGAAAATAAAATCATAGCAAAGAAAGCAGACCATCCAAATACTAACTAAAGGCAAAGAACAAAACACTTAGTATATAAAGAATGAATGAAGGAGGAAGAGTAAGAAGGGAGAGAAAAAAAGAAACATCAGACAGAGTTTACAATAACTTAAAAAGAAAGTTAAGTTAGATTGTTAGATAGTAAACAAGCAACCCTTGAACCTTTGGTAACCACGAATCTAAAGGCAGCAATGGCGATGAGTACATATCTATCAATAATCACCCTAATGTAAATGGACTGAATGCACCAATCAAAAGACACAGAGTACTAATAGAATGGATAAAAAAGGAAGACTCATCTATATGCTGCTTACAAGAGACTCACCTCAAACCCAAAGATATATACAGACTAAAAGTGAAGGGATGGAAAAAGATATTTCATGCAAACAACAGGGAGAAAAAAGCAGGTGTTGCAGTACTTGTATCAGAAAAAATAGACTTCAAAATGAAGAAAGTAGCAAGAGATAAAGAAGGACATTACATAATGATAAAGGGGTCAGTCCAACAAGAAGATATAACCATTATAAATATATATGCACCCAACACAGGAGCGCCAGCATATGTGAAACAAATACTGACAGAATTAAAGGAGGAAACAGACAACAATGCATTCATTTTACGAGACTTCAACACACCACTCACTCCAAAGGACAGATCAACCAGACAGAGAATAAGTAAAGACACAGAGGCACTGAACAACACACTAGAACAGGTGGACCTAACAGACATCTACAGAACTCTGCACCCCAAAGCAGCAGGATACACGTTCTTCTCAAGTGCACATGGAACATTTTCCAGAATAGACCACATACTAGGCCATAAAAAGAACCTCAGTAAAGTAAAAAATACTGAAATTCTACCAAATAACTTCTCAGATCACAAAGGTGTAAAACTAGAAATAAATTTTACAAAGAAAACAAAAAGGCTCACAAATACATGAAGGCTTAATAACATGCTCCTAAATAATCAATGGGTAAATGACCAAATAAAAACAGAGATCAAACAATATATGGAGACTAATGACAATAACAACACAAAGACACAACTTCTGTGGGACGCGGCAAAGGCAGTTCTAAGAGGAAAGTATATTGCAATCCAGGCCTATTTAAAGAAGGAAGAACATTCCCAAATGAATAGTCTAAAGACACAATTACTGAAATTGGAAAAAGAAGAACAAATGAGGCCCAAAGTCACCAGAAGGAGGGACGTAATAAAGATCAGAGAAGAAATAAATAAAATTAAGAAGAATAAAACAATAGAAAAAATCAATGAAACCAAGAGCTGGTTCTTTGAAAAAATAAACAAAATAGATAAACCCCTAGCCAGACTCATTAAGAGAAAAAGAGAAGCTACACACATGAACAGAATCAGAAATGAGAAAGGAAAAATCACAATGGACCCCACAGAAATACAAAGAATCATAAGAGAATATTATGAGAATCTATATGCTAACAAGCTGGAAAACCTAGAAGAAATGGACAACTTCTTAGAAAAATACAACCTTCCAAGACTGACCAAGCAAGAAACAGAAAAACTAAACAGACCAATCACCAGCGACGAAATCGAATTGGTAATCAAAAAACTACCCAAGAACAAAACCCCCGGGCCTGATGGATTCACCTCTGAATTCTACCAGACATATAGAGAAGAAATAACACCGATTCTCCTTAAAGTTTTCCAAAAAATAGAAGAGGAGGGAATACTTCCAAACTCATTCTATGAAGCCAGCATCACTCTAATACCAAAACCGGGCAAAGACCTCACCAAAAAAGAAAATTACAGACCAATATCCCTGATGAACGTAGATGCAAAAATACTCAACAAAATATTAGCAAACCGAATTCAAAAATACATCAAGAGGATCATACACCATGATCAAGTGGGATTCATCCCAGGGATGCAAGGATGGTACAACATTCGAAAATCCATCAACATCATCCACCACATCAACAAAAAGAACAAAAACCACATGATCATCTCCATAGATGCTGAAAAAGCATTTGACAAAATTCAGCATCCATTAATGATTAAAACTCTCAACAAAATGGGTATAGATGGCAAGTACCTCAACATCATAAAGGCCATATATGACAAACCCACAGCTAACATCATACTTAAGTGCGAGAAGCTGAAAGCTTTTCATCTAAGATCGGGAACAAGACAGGGATGCCAACTCTCTCCACTGTTATTCAACATAGTACTGGAGGTCCTAGCCATGGCAATCAGACAAAACAAAGACATACAAGGCATCCAGATTGTAAAGAAGAAGTCAAATTGCCATTATTTGCAGATGACATGATATTGTACATAAAAAACCCTAAAGACTCCACTCCACAGCTACTAGAACTAATATCTGAATTCAGCAAAGTTGCAGGATACAAAGTTAACACACAGAAATCTGTTGCTTTCCTATACACTAACGATGAACTAACAGAAAGAGAAATCAGAAAAACAATTCCATTCACAATTGCATCAAAAAGAATAAAATACCTAGGAATAAACCTAACGAAGCAAGTGAAAGACCTATACTCTGAAAACTACAAGACACTCCTAAGAGAAATTAAAGAGGACACTTAGAAATGGAAATTCATCCCATGCTCTTGGCTAGGTAGAATAAATATTGTCAAAATGGCTATACTACCTAAAGCAATCTACAGATTCAATGCAATCCCTATCAAACTACCAACAGCTTTCTTCAATGAACTGGAACAAATAATTCTAAAATTCATATGGAACCACAAAAGACCCCGAATAGCCAAAGCAATCCTGAGAAGGGGGTATAAAACAGGGGGAATTACGCTGCCTGACTTCAAGCTCTACAACAAAGCCACAGTAATCAAGACAATTTGGTATTGGCACAAAAACAGACCCACAGACCAGTGGAACAGAATAGAAAATCCAATCATTAATCCAAACATATACAGTCAATTAATATTTGATAAAGGAGCCTTGGATATACAATGGGGAGATGACAGCCTCTTCAGCAGCTGGTGTTGGAAAAACTGGACAGCTACATGTAAGAGAATGAAACTGGACTACTGTCTAAGCCCATACACAAAGGTAAACTGAAGGTGGATCAAAGACCTGAATGTAAGTTATGAAACCATAAAACTCTTAGAAAAAAGCATAGGCAAAAATCTCTTGGATGTAAACATGAGCAACTTCTTCATGAACATATCTCCCCGGGCAAGGGAAACAAAAGCAAAAATGAACAAGTAGGACTATATCAAGTTGAAAAGCTTCTGTACAGCAAAGGACACCATCAGTAGAACAAAAAGACATCCTACAGTATGGGAGAATATATTCATAAAAAACGTATCTGATAAAGGGTTGACATCCAAAATATATAAAGAACTCACACACCTTAACAAACAAAAAGCAAATAATCCAATTAAGAAATGGGCAGAGGACATGAATAGACACTTCTCTAAAGAAGAAATTCAGATGGCCAACAGGCCCATGAAAAGATGCTCCACATTGCTAATCATCAGAGAAATGCAGATTAAAACCACAATGAGCTATCACCTCACACCAGTGAGGATGGCCAACATCCAAAACACAAACAACAAATGTTGGCGAGGATGTGGAGAAAAGGGCACCCTCCTACACTGTTGGTGGGACTGCAAATTAGTTCAACCATTGTGGAAAGCAGTATGGAGGTTCCTCAAACAACTCAAAATAGAAATACCATTTGACCCAGGAATCCCACTCCTAGGAATTTACCCTAAGACTACAGCAGCCCAATTTGAAAAAGACAGATGCACGACTATGTTTATCGCAGCACTATTTACAATAGCCAAGAAATGGAAGCAACCTAAGTGCCCATCAGTAGGTGAGTGGATAAAGAAGTGGTACATATACACAATGGAATATTATTCAGCCATAAGAAGAAACGAAATCCTACCATTTGCAACAACATGGATGGAGCTAGAGGGTATTATGCTCAGTGAAATAAGCCAAGCCGAAAAAGACAAGTATCAAATGATTTCACTCATATGTGGAGTATAAGAACAAAGAAAAAAACTGAAGGAACAAAACAGCAGCAGACTCACAGAACCCAAGAACGGACTAATAGTTACCAAAGGGAAAGGGACTGGGGAAAATGGGCGGGAAGGGAAGGATAAGAGGGAAAAAGGGGCATTACGATTAGCAGATGTAATGTTGGGGGAGCATGGGGAGGGCTGTACAACTCAGAGAAGACAAGTAGTGATTCTGTAGCATCTCACTGTGCTGATGGACAGTGACTGTAATGGGGTTGGTGGGGGGGACCTGATGAAGGGGGTAGTTTAATAACCATAATATTGCACATGTAATTGTAGAATAATGATACCAAAATAAATTATTTTTAAAAAACTACCAATATGTTTTCCCAAAAAGTACCATTTTACATGACTATTTGTAATGTTTATGACTTCCAGCTACTCCATTTCCTCACCAATGCTTTTTATTGTCAGTCCTTTTAATTTTAGTCATTCTGTTGCTGTGAAGTGGTTATCTCATTGTGTTTTAATGTGCATATATGATGAGTATCTTTTCATGTGTTTATTAGTTATATATCTTCTTTTATTGAATGCCTATTCAAGTCTTTAGCCTGTTTTTTAATTGAATTGTCTGTCATCTTATTATTGAGTTTAAGAGCTCTTTATATATTGTGCATTATATATTCTAGATACAAGTGCTCTGTCAATCATGTATTGATAATAGTTTCCTCCAATCTGTGTTTTGCCTTCAGGTTTTCCTACTGGTTTCTTTTGAAGAGAAAAAAGCTTTAATTTTGTTAAAGTACAATCTATCCTTTTTACTTTTATGTTTACTCTAAGAAATTTTTGCCTACCCCAAAGTTATAAAATTTTCTCATGTATTTTCAGAAATACTACAGTTTTGGCTTTTATATTTAGGCATAGAGTGTATTTTGAATTAATTTTCACTTTTGGCATGAGTAGACATAAAAATTTTGTTTTTTAAATGTGAATGTCCAGTTGTTCCCACATGACCTACTAAAAACACAAGTTTACTTTTTCCCATTTAAGTATTTTAAAACCTTTCCAAAATTAAATTGACCATGGATATATGGGTCTATTCCTCGTCCACTGATCTATAGGTAAGTACTTTTCGCAATACTACATTATGATTACTGGAGCTTTATAACAAGCCTTGAGATTGGGTAGTGTAACTCTTCTAATTTTGTTCCTTTTCAAAATTGTTTTGGCTATTCTTGGTCATTTGCATTTCCTTAAAATTTCTAAAATACACCTGTCAATTTATGCAAAAATATTTGCTGGGATTTTGACTAGGATGCCACTAACTCTATAAACAGATTTCATAGAACTGACAGCTTAACAATACTGAGGCTACCAATCCATGAACATGATGGGTCTCACTAAGTCATTTTAAATTGTTCTCACCAATGTTTAGTAGTTTTCAGTGTAGAGACCATCTTTTATTAAGTTTGTCCCTAGATATTGCAAATGTTTTTAATACTTAAAAAAAAATTTTTAGAAGTGTTTTAGATTTACAGAAACATTGTGAAGCTAGCACAGAGAGTTTCCATAAACCCCACACTCATAGTTTCCCTTATAATTAACCAAATAATTAGTATGGTATATTGCTACAATTGGTGAAACATGTTGGATACTTTATTATTAACTAAAACCCATAATTTAATCATATTTCCTTAGTTTTTACCTAGTGTACATTTTCTGTCTCAGCATTTCACCTGTTACATCATATTACTTTGTGTTGTCGTGTCTCCTTAGGCTCCTCTTGGCTGTGATGGTGTCAATTTAGTTTTAATTATATTTATGGTATTGTGGGGGCTTTTCATCCAGAATGGTATATATATTGGATATTCACATGAAAAAGAGTGAGGGTGGACTCCTACCTCACACCATGTATAAAAAGTAGCTCAAAACATAGCACTGACCTAAACATAAGTGCTAAAACCATAAATTCTTAGAGGAAAACATAAGGATGAATCTTCATGACCTTGGATTTGGACATAGATTCTTAGATATGACAGCAACAACAGAAAAGGATAAACTGGCTTTCTTAAAATTAAGAACTATTTCATGCATCAAAGGGCACTACCAAGAAAGAAAATACAGACTACAGAATCAGATAAATACTTGCAAATCATGTATCTCATAAGGGTCTAGTATCTGGAATATCAAAAAAATTTACAGCTCAACAACAAAAACACAAACTAATTTAAAAATGGGCAAAGAACCTGAACAGACATTTCTTCAAAGATATAACAGCCAAGCAGCACATGAAAAGGTGCTCCCCATCATGAGTCAAAAGAGAAATATAAACCAAATCCACAGTGAGGCAGCCCTTCACACCCACTGGGATGGCTATAATGAACACGTGGAAAATAGGAAGTTGACAATGGTGTCGAGAAACTGAAATTCTCATATGTTGTTTTTGGGAATGTAAAGTGGTTTAGCCAGTTTGGAGTACAGTTTGGCGGTTCCTCAAACAGCTGATCTTAAATTTACTATATGATATAGCAGTTCACTCCTAGGTATATACTCCAGTTGAAACTGAAACAAATACTCAAACAAGTACATGTACACACATGTCCATAGCAGCACTATTCACCATAGCCAAAAGGTAGAAAGAGCCCAAATTCTATTAACAGGTGATTGGACAAACAAAATGTGGTATATACACACAAAGGAATGCTATTCAGTCTTAAAAAAGAAGGACGTACTCGTACATGTTGCAACATAGATGAACCTTGAAAACATTATGCTAATTGAAAAAGACCAAATGCAAAAAGTCACGTGTTGTATGATTCCATTTGTATGAAAAATGTATAGAGGCAGAGCACAGATTAGTGGTTACCAGAGACAGGATTTGGGGAAAAAGTGGGGAACAACTGCTTAACAGGTATAACTTTTCCTTTCAGGCGATGTGAATATTTTTGGAACTAGATGGAGATGGCGGTTGCACAAAATCATGAATGTACTAAATTTTCACTTTTAAATGATTAATTTTTCATTATGTGTATTTCACACAATTAAGAAAAAGAGACTTTTAAAATAGTAGGGATATTTATTTTGTCACTTTATGAATATTTGACATGAAGTAGGTGCTCAATAAATATCACTGAATGAATAAAAATCAGCACCTGGCTTTTCAGCCCAGTAATTGTCTTTTATAGCCATAGCTGGAAAAATATGTCCAAATTTGCCTCCAGAAAGAATTTCTGAACCTAGACATGGCTATAGTAGAAATTCACCAGCCACAATTTCCCTAAAAGATAGAATACAGGCCTAGAAAATGACATTCTCTGTTCTCTGTCATTCTTACTTTTTCTATAAAACTGGAATTGCTGACTGTGTATAATCAAGATCCCCTGCCTCCTGACCCAGTTCATCCCAACAAGAATAAACTTTACTCACTCTATTTACCTGACTATTTACTGTAGTAAAAAACACCAAATGAAGCAAAGCTGAGCTGTTAACATAAACCACCAGGAGGGCTGTGGATTAACTTTGCCAAGAACTATGCGAATTAAATAAGGCAGAGCACTGAGATCGTTGTTCAAAATATTTAGAGAGAAGTGCAGCAGGAGTCTTAGCCTCCCTTCGTCTTTTGGTTTTTAGCATTTATGATGTATCAGACACTCTAAATGATACTTGTAATACATTGTGTGACTGTCTTTCACCCTGGTGTTCCTATTTGTATATGAGGAAACCAAGGCTCATAGCCATAAGTGCCCTAGGGTCACGCAAGAAGGGGCAGAGCAAGCATTTGAGCTTAGACACTGGAACACTAAGTGTTGCCTTCATTTGGTATTTTTTGCCAGTGTACTTCTGTGAAGTTCATGGTAACGAGTAGCCCCACCACTCTTGTACTATTGGTTCCTTGATCCAGTAGAGTGAAGAAGACTTCAAGTTGAAACAAATGTCAGGGAAAGGTCTCTGATTGTATCAGCTTGGGTCACACATGTCAACCTCCAGGCCAGGGGTCAGAGAACCGCTATGACTGGATACTGTGATTTCCCAAAGAAAAGGGATTTTGAGCATTGAAAACAAACAACATTCCACCGTCTCACAGAAGTTGCAGGCCTTAGTTTAAAACACATCTGTGAAATAACATCACCCATTAAAAACATAACAAACATCGAAGAGTCTGTTGGTCAATAATAGAGTAATGAGGGGGGTTCCAGTCTGTTGGCAGGCAACATGACAGAAGGTACTGAAAGTCAGGAGAAACACGGGCTCCATGTCCCAGCTCAGTCTCTCTCTCTCTCTCTCTTTCTCCCTCTCTGCATTCTCAGGGAAGCCCAATTCCCTACCTCTACGTGAAGCAGTTGTCATAAATATTTCCCAAAGACCTATCCACTTCTAGGTAGCTCTGATTTTCTTGGTCTAATCTTGAATTTTAGAGAAAAATTCCTAGATAGCCATGTAAGGGAAAAGAGAAGTATTTTATTGCTTTTCTCAGTCCAAATAACTTCTTTTCTAATCTTTGTTTGGTCTTGCAGTGCTGGTTTTGCTTCTAGGATCATAAATCCTCTAGTTTTAAGGTCTGATTTTCACAGTGATCTCAGGGAATGTGTATATTCTGTGCAATGCCCAGCTTAACCCAGCCAGAACTTCGCCGAGAGAAAATGAAACACCAAGGCATTGCTCAGGGAATTTAATCTGTGTAATGGAAACCAGAGTAAAAATACGACTTTTAGCTTTCTGTGAGTCAGCGTAACTTTAAAGTAGTAGACGTTTGGTAATTACCAGTTTGATTTGATTTGGAATACGTGAGAGTTTCTTTACCTTTTACAACCCATGTTCCCTTTGGAAAAACAAAATATGCCACACCAACCCCCAGAGTTCCTAAAACACACCCTTGCTCTTTTTTTTCTTCCTGGGGTGGTAGGCGTCACCTCTTCTTCTCTCTCACACTAAGAGTCACTGAAATGCAATGCAGAATATAGACTCTATCTTCTGTAGGTGACCACATGGCAACATTGTCAAGCTTTGCTTTCTCTCACTGTGTACTATAAAAATTGTAAGCTGTTTTTAAATGTCCAACTATTAAAACACAATGTTGGTGATGCTTTCCATAACCTCGCTATCCACTCTATTATCCCATCCAGGCAGGGGAATTGATATGCGCCTCCATAGTTGAAGACCACAGGTAGACCACACTTATTAATAATCCTCACTTATTTAACACTGATTTTCCTTGATGTTATCTTTGTCTAACTTCCTCAAAGTTGCTTCTGAAACTCAGTTCCCTCATGTGTAAAAGACTCACAGTGAAACTTCATAAGGTTGTGAAAATTCCTGGAATCACTTATGGCAAGTGCTTGGCACCGTGTGTAGATTATAGTAAGTGCTCAATGGATGTGAGCTAACGGCAGTCAGAGCTGCAGTAAGCAGTCATATAGGATGTGCATTACACATCTCCACAGGTTGCAAATCAAACTACAATATGAAAGATGGCCCTTGGACTTGTGTTATGTAGGAAATGATAGATAAATAGACAAAAATATAGACATATGTAGATTATATAATAAATATTGTATACCTATCTGTCTCATCCCTGTAATTGCCTATTCTCTGTTCTTACAAATTGCCTGAGTAAGGTTGCCTGATTTATTAAGACTCCTTCTCTATTCCTACTGTATAGTATCATCAGCAGAGCCAGGAAGTCCCAGCCAGCCAAGTATGCAGTATTAGGCCAGCAGGACCAAATCCAAATGATCTCCCAAGCCAGCTCTTGAAAAGGAACAGCATTTGTGACCCAAGACAAAGGGAACTGTAGAGCTAAAGCATTCATGAAGGGCCATGTGAGGTCTTCCACAAGCTTTCCAGACTCCCAAGGAAAAGTTTGTATCATTTTAAATATTAGTTGTTTAGATTGGGATTACCCTGAGAGCAACATGCTGTTATTAATTGTAAAGACCAATGCCCAGAGGAGAGAGCCTCTATCTCTGTTTAGACTTGAAGCAGATGCCTGCCCTGCAGCCTGTGGGCTGTAAGTGTTTCATAACTGGGGGATACTTCAGTTCATGCCAGAGAAATGTGACCGTGAAAACAATATGAAAAGATGGAAAAAGTTGAGGAAACAGAGTTTGGAGAACTTTCAATTCATCACAGGCTCCCTAACCATGTGTTTTGTGGCATGAAACACTCAAAACAGAATGTGACATTAAAGAAAATAAAGGGGGTCTGTGACCAAATAATATCAGTGTGGAGGATTCTAACTGTGCTACCTAGTTAGAGAAGATCAAATACCACCCACTAGTTGGACATGTATTTATCAGATGCCTTATTCTTGCCCAAATTAAATACATATGAAGTGATACCACTCACTTCTTTTTCCTATTCACCCAATTTGTTGCCACCCAAGGGTTGTCAAGGTTGGCCTTTCTCAGAAGGAAATATCTAAGCCATTCAGTTCTGTTTCAAAAGACATGTATTCCTTACTTACTATGTGCTAGGTAAAGGGGTAGAAATAGAACAAAAATAAAGAGAAGTGGATCTCCCCTCAAGGAGCATACTGTCCATTCAGAAAACTAGCAGGAGAGGAAATCATTGCAATGGAAACTATGTACTCTACTAGTGATGCTAACATAGTTCCACCAGAGTGATGCGCAATAAGAAATAAAGAGAAAATAAAGCACAGTAACCAATTTATAGTTATATTAAACTTAGACTATAGAACCAGATGACACCAAGAGATTTGGGATTAAAGCAGAATCTTTTTTCAGGGAAAAGATATCTGAGGCATTTCCAAAGGAGTTGCTCATTCATTGCTTTAAAATAAACTGCATCTTTCATTTGCACAGTATCAATTTACATTTGTAGAGTACAATCACTGCCTCTGTCATTGCATCCATGATCAATTAGTTGATAAATTGGAAAATCATACCTTAGTGAGATTTAACTTAATTTAGTGAGCTCACCTTACTTGGGAGGAAATATGTCCAGATAAAATCTTTTTTTAAATGTTTCTCCATGTCTTATTCTCTAACTACCCAATCCTTTCCTCTTTCAAAAGTTATTACCAGTTTCAAATGAGAATAGCAAAAATAGTTGAATTTGGACCTGAGTAAATGAAAGGTTATCCTCTTAATCTACTATGCCTATTGAATTTTAAATAATGACATAGTTGAAAAGACAATATTGGAAATTTAAAAATTAATCCACCAATTCTAGGTTTGGATAAGGAACTGAAAATATAGCTCCTTTGTGCCCCCAGAATATTCATTGATTTGGCCTACTGTGTAGACTATGTGTTATTCTCAACTATGGCTCCCAAATATTTCCAAGAAGTCTGTGAACAATTTATCCGCATACTGTCAGAGCTTGCCTCCTTTGGCCTGCAAACTAAATTTTGTACTTTGTGATGTGAAGAGATCAGAATGAACCTCAGGAAATCAAACCATTAACAGGCCACTTTAAATAAAAATGATAACCATTTATTTAGTAGAAAAGTGCCTGATGAACACTGTCATCATGGAGTGTATAGACTCTGGACATAAATATAGCACCAAAAGTGGCATATTTCCCCAGGATACAATGACAAGAGCATGCATTTGGACATCCAGTGGACTACATTGGGACTCTGCCACCCACTGGCATGAGACTTTGGGTATATCACTTGAACTCTTTAAAGTTTTGTTTCTTTACATAAAATGTGGGTGTATTAATATCAATGTCATAGAATTGTTACAATAATTAAATGAGAATATGGATATAGAGCTCTTGTATATTGGAATTGCTCGGTAAATAATGTCAGTGATGTGTTGGAAATGCATGACTCTTGACATTAATAAAACATAACTCTATTTCTGTTTTTCAACATCTTTTAAAACTTGAATCAATTATCTTAGGAGAACTGGAGAGAATAGATAGGGCATGGCTAGCTTTCATCACCTCTCACCTTCCCTATCACCTTTTCTTTGTTGCCTGCTATCTCATAGCTGAATAGAAAGGCTTGTACTTCATTGGGCAATTTTTGCACTGGCCAAAAAGTGAAGTATTGGCTATTCCAGATGGTTTCTTGTGACAACTTCCTGAAGCCTTAGGCCTCTAATGGGGCACATCCTACCACTTCCTTCGGAGATCCCTCCCCAGGTAATCAAAATGAGTGCGTTTGAGCCCTTTCTCATATGTCCCCATATTTGATATTTGAGAAATGCTCATGCACCCATTCCACAACATATCATGGAAATGCAAGCCAGC
The DNA here is from genome assembly GCA_032199065.1 of Smutsia gigantea. Classification (NCBI taxonomy): domain Eukaryota; kingdom Metazoa; phylum Chordata; class Mammalia; order Pholidota; family Manidae; genus Smutsia; species Smutsia gigantea. The sequence goes on along the minus strand of JAVSCE010013581.1, from coordinate 72,319 downwards.
AGCATTCTCCCAGAGCTAGTACCAGAGTAGCTGGGCAACTCTTTTCTGGTCTTCATTTTCTCTGGAAGGAGGACATCCTGGACCACAGTCCCTGTAATCAGTGTTTTTCAGGCCTGAATCAGATACTAGTCATGAAATTATCCCAAACACAAGCAATACATTTCAAAGTTATCCAAGTGCCTCTCAAAAGCTCTTTTCTCCAGGTTTGTGGTTAGATCCAAGATCAGCAAACTTCTTCTGTAAAGACCAAAATGATGAAGATTTCAGGCTTTGCTGACCAGTGTCTGTCAAACTGCTGAATTTTCTTTTGTAGCACCAAAGCAGCCATAGATTATATATAAATAAAGGGACATGGCTGCATAACAACAAACTGGACAATATAGAGGAAATAGATAAATTCCTAGAAATATACAATCTTCCAAGACTGACTCATGAAGAAATAGAAAATCTAAACAGACCAATTACTAGTAAGGAGATTGAATCAGTATTAAAAAACCTTCCAATAAACAAAAATCTAGGACCAGACAGTTTCACTGGTGAAGTCTACCAAATGTTCAAAGAAGCCTTAATACTGTGTTTCTCAAACTTTTCCAAAAACCTGAAGAGGAGCGAATACTTCCAGATTCATTTTACCAGGTCAGCATTACCCTGGTACCAAAGTCAGACAAGGGCACCACACAAAAAAAGGAAAATTATAGACCAGTTTCTTCATGATGCAAAATATCCAACAAAATGGTAGCAAACTGAATTCAACAATAAATCATACACAACGTTCAAGTGGGACTTATTCTAGGGATGCACGGATGGTTCAACATCCAGAAGTGAAGGATAAAACTCATATAATCATCTCAGTAGATACAGAAAAACTTTTGACAGAATTCATCCTGTGATAAAAATTCTCAACAAATTGGGTATAAAGGGAACACACCTCATAATAAAAGCCACATTTTTTAAAAAACCGACAGCAATGTCATACTGAATAGTGAAAAGCTGAGTATTTCTTCTAAGATCAGAAACAAGAAAAGGATGCCCACTCTTACTACTGTTATTCAACATATTATTGGAAGTCCTTACCATAGGCAAGAAAAAGAAATAAAAGTCATCTGCACTGAGGAAGAAGTAAAACTGACCATTTGCAGATAACATGATACTATGTATAAAAACCCTAAAACTCCACCAAAAAACAGTTAGAATTAATAAATGAATTCAGTAAACTTGCAGAGTCACAATTAATACACAGAAATCTGTTGTATCTTTATACACTAATAAGAAAACATACCAGAGAGAGAAATTAAGAAAGAAACCTCATTTACAAGTGTGGTCAAAAGGATAAAATACTTAGAATAAATTTAACCAACGAGGTAAAAGACCTGCACATTGAAAACTTTAAGACATTGATGAAAGAATTTGAATAAGACACAAATAAATGGAAAGACATAACTGTCCTTGTGGATCTGGAGAATTCACATTGTTAAAATATCCATACTACCTAAATCAATCTACAGATTAAATGCAATCACTATCAAAATTCCAATGTCATTTTTCACAGAACTAAAACAAATATTTCTAGTTCCGATTCCATACAGATAGCATATGGAACTAAAGACCCCAAATAGCCAAAGAAATCCTAAGAAAGACCAACAAAACTGGAGGCATCAGGCTTCCTGATTTCAAACTATACTGTGGAACTATAGTAATCAAAACAGTATGGTATTGGCATAAAAACAGACATCAATGGAACAGAATAGAGCCAAGTTTTACACCCACTTACATATTTTCAGTTAATTTATGGCAAAGGAGACATGAACATTCAATGGGTACAGGATGGTCTCTTCAACAGATGGTGTTGGGAAAACTGGAAAGTCACATTCAAAAGAAAGAAAATAGACCACTGTCTTAACACCAAACACAAACATCAATTCAAAATGGATTAAAGACTTGAATGTAACACCTGAAAGCATAAAACTCCTTGAAGAAAACATAGGTGATAAGCTTCTTGACATTGGTCTTGGCACTGAATTTTTGGATCTGAGTCCAAAAGCCAAAGCAATGAATAAACAAGTGGGACTATGTCAAACTAAAAACTGCACAGCAAAGAAATCTGTGAACAAAATGAATAGGAGAAAATACTTGCAAGTCATATATCTGATATGTTATTAATGTCCACAATTTGTAAGGAACTCAACTCAGTAGCAAGAAAACAAATAATGTGATTTAAAAATGAAAAAAGGACCTGAATAAATATTTCTCAAAAGAAGACATACAGATGGGCAACAGGTACATGAAAAGATGCTCACCACCACTAATGAACAGAGAAGTGCAATTCAAACCCACATGAGGTATCACCTCACACCTATTAAAATGGCAATTATCAAAAAGACAAAAGATAATCAGTGTTGGTGAGGTTGTGGAGAAAGTGGAACCCTTGTGCACTGTTGGTGGGAATGTAAATTGGTATAAACATTATGGAAAACAGCATGGAGGTTCCTCAAAATATTAAAAATAGTTCTGTTGTGTGATGCAGCTATTCCACTTCTGGGTATTTACTCCAAGAAGATGAAATCCTTAATTGAAAACATGCACCCCTATGTTCATTGCAGTATTATTCACAATAGTCAAAATATGAGAACAGCCTATGTGTCCACTAATGGATGAATGGATAAAGAAGATGTTTTATATATATGTGTGTGTGTGTGTGTGTGTGTGTATGTACACATACATAAAATTATATACAAATATCAAATTATTATGTTGCACAATTGAAACTAATATAATGTTATATACCAATTGTATCTCATTTTTTTAAGAAAAATGGCATAGCTATATTGGCTGTATTTAATAGTATTTTATTTATGAACACTGAAATTTGAATTGAAATTTGAAATAGTTTTCATATGTCACAAGATATTTTTTTATTTACCCCCACATTTTACAGTTTAGAAATGTAAAAACTATTCTGTGCTCATGGCTGTACAAAAACAACCAGTGGGCCAGATCCAACTTGCAAACTATAGTTTCCTGACCCCTGGTTTAGCGGTAATATCCCCCACAAAACCCTCCAAAAAATAAAAAGCAAGATGAAGAGTCACAGGATGCATCAGTTCTCAGAAAACCTCTTGATCAGTCTATTCACACAACTCCACTCTCCACAGTCTGTCTTCTTTAGTACACTCAAAGGCAGGCTTGGGGTAGAGTTCGAGGGCAGTTTGTCAAAACTGCTGGATTAGGTTTTGGATATTTCCTCTAAAAATATGTGTAACATACTTGTCTTTCTCACCTTGTTTATTCTGAATCTGTCATACTGACATGTCCCTTGAAACTGAGTCAGGAAGATTCTATTCTAAAGTCTCATTGCAGTAGCCATTGCAGTTATGTTCCTCATTACTGCCTAGAATCCATGGTTAAGCAGGAAAGAAAGAAATATATTTAAATGGGGTAAGTGGTGGCAAATTCTGTTTTCTATTTCCATGATGAAGTTGTTGATTCAAAGTGATGAGGAAGAAACCAATGTATTCTATTTACCTATCTTGGCTTTTCTTCTCTGTCCTACAAGTACGTCCCAGGTGAGAGTTCAGGCACATTTTTCCCATTGTCCATTCATTCATTCTTCGGAATGTTGGCTTTGAGGAATAATATGACATCTTTCAGGTTATGACTTTTTTCACAGGAACAGAATCTAGCACTAGGATCCATTGTCATAACTATTTATGGGACCAAGATATTTCAATTTCCTGTGGAGTCATTTTTGCATATTTTCATCTGCATGTTGGCTTTAAGTATATTTAAGTAGCAAATGTATGTGTGTTCTTTATACTCTGCTGGGAGCCATTTTTGCCAAATCAACTACCACAACACCAAGCTTCTTTCATCTTTGATCATGTTTTTAATCTTACAGATGGTAGGATTTACACTAAGGAAAGTGAAAGCACAACTTAAAAAGAAAATGATTAAGGCTGGGTTTGTTTTTTTTAACCAGTCTCTTTTTCCTTTTGAAAGCATTGCTCTGTTGTAATAAAGCTGTCTTATATCAAATGGATATTAATGTATGTCATATCATAGGAACAATTTCTGGGTGACATTTTTATATGAACACTTGTACTTTAGAATTACATTAATATCTGCCTTCTGACAAATTCCAAGCACTAAGGAAACGTGACTTCATTAAGTACTCCACAACTCAGTCAGAGGAGGATATAAATAATTCTTCTTCCACTTTGCAGGTGATGAAATGGAGGCTCAGTGAAATTTTGACTGAAATAGAAGCACACAGCAGGTACAAGGAAGCTTCAGCACTGCTTCACTTAGTGACCTACACACCCTTCCACTTAGGTGATGCTCTTTTTCAAAAGAGGGCCATAGACCAATTTCTTGCACATAAATGTACCAATGCAAAAACATTTTTAAAAATGTATTTACGTTCCAAACCTGTGAAACAGTGACAGTATTTTCGAAATTAGAATCAGAATTTTCAGACTCAAAGAGACCTTAGAAATCATAAAATTCTACTCATTCATTTTACATTGGAGAAAGTGAGGTCTAGGAGAATAAAAGATGTTCCAAAATTACCCAGTTAATTGGAGGCAGAAAGACGAAGTCTCTTGACATTTTTTGACCTTTTTACTAGATTCAGGATGGCAAATACACTCCCCCATTTGGTGCCAGTGACAGACATTAATAATTGATTGCTCTACTCTTTTCAGCTGTGCCTCGCCCCAGTCTTCCAGTTGTTCTAAACAAAGTATTCCAGGTAGTCACAACTAATTACTCAGAGTTGACACCAGAAATAAAACCTATTTGCCATCTATGATACTAAAATGCCTAATACAATTTTTAGAGCTACTTATTGATAGGTATGTAGTATATATCAACACTAATTGCAGTGTCAAAACAAACCCTATGAGGTTTTTCCCTATGTTTTCGTCTAACAGTTTTTGGTTTCAGGCCTTAACATTTTTAAACCATTTGAATTAATTTTTGTATATGGAGTGAGATGAAGTTCCAGTTTCATTCTTCTTCATCATGTCACACCCTTGTGAATACAATTTTTATATCATCATCACCTTTTTTTTTTCTCTTCAATTATCTTAACTTTGGAGAAGTAGGCTTTTTTTTCCTTGCTGAATTCTCACAGTAAGATCAGATGCTCCAAGTCCACTTGAATTAGAAAAGCAAAGCAATTCCCTGTCTTTGCAGTCTCCCCTCGGTTTTAACTTGTGGAAGATTAGAAATGGCCTTTTCTTAAAAGGCATATTTAGTAAAACAAATAAACTACCTTCTGTTAGGGATTTATTGTGGCTCTCCTTCATGTGTCACCCCCTCATCACATCCATTTCCAAGCCCCTTACACAACTTCCTCTGCTTCCTCGTCTTCAAATGGACATGAACAAATCCAGCCCTTCTGTGTCTGGCATTTTAAATGGAGCTGGGGCCAGGCCAAAATAAAATGTTCCAGCATTTTCTAGCAATTCACCAGCAAAAAGATTAAGAAGGATTTATAGCAACTTTCAGTTATATGTAAATGCCACCAAGATAGATTAAGAGACCAGGCATATGTTCTAGAACCTTTTGCCTGTATCTTATTAAATCAAAAGGAGACAAACAAAAACAAAATAAAGACCCAACAGAAGTGAAATTTACACTGCCTGTAGAGTATTTAGCTGTCTCTAAAGTAGTTAAAGGTCCACCCAAGTCTATAAGGGTAAAGTTCAAGGAAGATCACACTAAAATGCCCTTTCATAGACATAGAAATAAGTCCACTGAAATGATCCTTCCTCATCACACATGGCCAGCTTCTGGTGACATAGTCTGGCTCCTAGATGAGAACCTGGGAATTCCTATTAATGCCTCACAACATTAGCACATGGCCTTCAGGCTGCTTGCGAACAAAATGGACCCAGTTTTTAAACACCATTGATCCCTCTCTGTAGCATCTATTTGAAGTCAAGGGAAATAAATGGCCTCAGATGATCTTCTTCAAAGAGGAAACTACATTCATCTTCCTGGTAAAGAAGATGGAAACCAACATTCTTAGCATTTGCATATTGAGAGCCAAGGTCCTAGACCCTCTGGTGGAAGCTAAGTCCTGTTCTGGACTGTATTTGAACAGTTTCAGTTGTAAGTGGTTTCTTAGAAAGATAACCGAACTCCAAGCCCCCAAGGATACTGGCTATGACTCTGTGCTTTACCAATGTAAAATGTAAGCTACTGAGAGGAGTTCATCGTATCTGAAGGCATAGGCTTCCTCAGTAAACAGTTTATTCGGCACCTTGCTAATACTGAGAGGAATTTAATATAAACTTTGAATTATTCCAAGCCAGTGTGGCATTTAGAAACACAGCTGCACTTCTGGTGTCATGTTGAGGTTCCCTTGTTTGGTCTCCTCAAAACCACTTTGCAGTAATGTGTGGGGAGAAACAGTAAATAGTCCTGGACTTCATATTTCATATACAGCTGTGTTTGTAAGCACATGCTTGCTTGGGTAGGCGGATGCTGTTTGAGAGTCTTTGGTTCGATTGTTTGGCTGCCATCACTCAAGAAATACTGAGTCCACACAAATGACAAGTGAAATTCAATCAGCAGAGATAGCCGATCTAAATCATCAAAACAGCTTAGAGAAAGTGCCGAACGACTGCTCTACAGACAAGGTGTTAACACTTAGTGGGGGGGACAGAGAGCAAATGAGAGGGAGAAGCAGAAGGGGAGATCCCTTCTGTCTTGCTTTGTTGTTACTGGAGGACTTAGAGGATGTGGCATTGGAGGTAGATATTGGGTGAGAGGTGGGGCATTTTAAAAATAAGGCCTGAGGTCTAACTATGTATTTTATGTGCCTCCATCTCCACGTGCTCCTTCCCTGTGTTTTTCTGGCTTTTCTTTATATGTCCAAATATCTTCCCTATGCTCTCGCATTCTGCCCAAATCCTGATTGTAAGAGTTCTGTGTTCATGGGCAGGTATCATATCTGTGTCCTCCATGACTTTTTCCACACTGTCGTTGTGCCTGGAGTATGGTACGAGTTTATTAAGTAATTATTGAATTAAAATTTGGCCCACTGTCTACTTCTCTACCTTTCCATTCCCACCCTGCAGGCTGTTTGTGTTTGCCTCCTATGTGACTTAGGCCTTGAGAGGAATTTAATATGAACTTTGAATTATTCCAAGCCAGTGTGGCATTTAGAAACACAGCTGCACCTCTGGTGTCATGTTGAGGTGCCTCCTATGTGGCTTAGGCTTGAGAGATAGTCCACAAAGATTTGATGAAGGGATGGCTGGAGCAACTTGGGAACACTGGTGGTGGGAATACCGGTGGCAGGAGCAGTGCCCACAGCTCCATAAACATGCTCACCTTGTGACATCAAGTATTGTCTTGTGTAAGATACTTGATTTTGGGAATAGAATTACAATACTCAGACACAGAGCTGAATCTGATTGAATCATCTCAAAAATACTGTGGAGTTAGGACCACAAATCCCTTGTTGAAGGTTCACTGAGGTTAGACACAAGGGAATCCAGAGTTGCGCTTCTGTTCATCTCACTTGGGATGGTGAGTTCTTAAATCTGTTCAACAATGAAGCCATTATTTCATCCCATCACAAACAAAATACTCACTAGATCTCTCAGAGATATCCCCACCCCCATGTAGTACAGAGAAAGAGGAGCAGAAGAAAGATGGTAGAGGGAAAGGAGAACAGGAACAAACCTCAGTCAGGGGCCATAACTGGCTCACATATGTGTTAACTTTTCTCTAGACCATTTTCTTCCTCCTTGAATTGCTTCCAAAAACTTCAGCTGCTTAGTGAATAAGGCAGCACAGGAAATGCAAACGCATTACGCGAAGTCTAAGGGGGAAGGCCAAAGCTGCTGGCAATGTATTAGAGAGTCGCCTCTGAAGGACTTTTGTTGATCTGCTGTATGTGGTTATTCCTGCCCTGCTCACCAACTTCTGAGCATATAATTGAGAACCGTCTGTAAGTACCAGCTTTGGATAGGGCAGTGGTACTCCCAGCAGTGCTGTGAAAATGGACTTAGTGAATAACACGTTTTGGCCTCCAATGTCAGCCAGGTATGCAGTCAACTGTGATTCCACTCCCCCTGAGTGCCCATTTCCTGGAACCCGGACCATCTTCTCACTTCAAGAGAATGTTCAAATTCATATTGGATAATACCTCAGTTATCATTCAACACTTGACAGGGATTATCAGAACCAGATAGCTGCATGGAAGGCCCAGCTCATAGCTAAGAGGGAGAAGAAGAGAAACAGGACGGTGCTGCATACCTGTCTACACGAGGCTTTGGTGCAGAGGCTTGCCTGGAATTAGAAGCTCAGGTTTTTGAGGTCTTTCTGGTGAGATGGGGATTTTAAAAGTTTCAAAGAAGGAATTTTCATGAATTTGGAAATTTTTAGTGAATTTTAAATTCAGTAACTTTACAAGTAAAGGGACCAAAATTATGCCTCTAGCAAGAATGTTTTGTTCTTTTAAATAAAGAAGAGGAAGCCCACAATACATTAAGGAATTATCTAATTCCAACCTGAAAATAGGAGATAGCTGTTAATCATTTCATGAAGGTTCATCTTACTTTCAGAAATAAATAGGAAATACATCTTTTTTCCCTCTTGCCTTCCTCTGACTTCCGCCACCCAGATCTGATCTCTGTCTATTCTTTTCCATGTCCCTTTCATAGCATGACTGTTAAAATTGCTCCTCAGTCTGACGTTCTTGCCAGGCAAAGTCACTGCCTTGTAGTTCTCTGGCTCCCTTGTGGCCTTGCTACATCATAATGCATAGAAAGCCAAGTCATTTTGAGAAAAAGGCAATGTGATTCTTTGCTCTGGGCCTAGTTCTTCTGTTACTATTAGGTCAAACTGTTTATGCAATTACTGCCACTCAAGTTTCAGCCTGGCGTTTGAGGGGGCTGCAAGTGCCAAGTGGAGAAATGGCCTCTTGAGCCTCCCACCTCCCTTCTCCTTCCTGCATTATACTGCAGGAGCAGGCTGCAGCCCTGAGTGGAGAAGGACCAGGTCGTCACAGAACAGACGGGCCATGAGATCACGTGGATATCCCTTGGCCACCAGGGCAAAGACTAGATGGTTTGGGACATTAATACTGGCTAGCTTTCAAGAAGCTAAATGTTTTGAGAAAGGGAGGGGGGGAGAATGGAAGGGAAAGGAAGCGGTCCTATTTCAGCCCACCCCTACACTACTGCAAAGTGAACTTGCTGGAAGGGAAACCTGATCGGCCTGTCCCTGCTCACAACTTTCAAGGCCGCTCTTGACTTCGGAATAATCATTTGGCCGCATCTCTGGTCTAGCCATTCTTGTAGTTCTGCACAGCCCAGTTGTGCCAGGACTCGCCATGCTCTCTCTTATCCCCCTCTCTTTGCACAAGGAGTCCATCTGCCTTGCCCTCCCCTGACTTCTCAGCCTTGTTTGGTTAACTCCTACCACATCCTTCCTGTTTCAGCCCTGGTATTACTTCCTCTGGACTACCTCCCCAGATCCTACCACTACCCTGGCATAGGTACTATAGTCTATATCAGGAACCGGATAATTTTCTCTGAAAATCCAGCTGGTAAATATTTTAGGCTACTTAGCTCTGCCACTGAAGCATGAAAGCCTACACAAATGAGCAAGTCTGTTTCTGTAAAACTTTACTGACCAAAGTAGATATAGGCTAGATTTGGCCCATAGGTAGCTTGCCACCCCTAACCTATACTCCCATGGTTTCTTAAGTTTTGGTCTATCAAAACCATAATCAGAGAGCAGGAACACCTGAGGACATAGACTGTCTTCCCTGAGCCTGACATGGCCTGAGGCATGCATGAAGTGCAGCGGTGGTTGAGAACATGCACGTGTAGACAAAGCAATGAGGGCGATGAGTCTTCTGTCACTACTTCACCCTTCCCCTATCAGTCCTTTCTACTAAGACAGGACAAAGTATTTTCTAAAACACTAAAGTTGTCTTTGGATTATGTGTGTGTGCTGGGGAAGTAAATCAGTTGGTATGAAGCTTGTTTTTTTGTGTCCTCTGAAGGGGAAACAAGGACACAGGAAATTTCTTCCTTTCAGATCTGTAGGCCCTGAATAACTGGCTCTTCTCAAGATTCCAGATTATCATTGGTAAGCCTTCCAGTTCCCAGAATGCTGGCAAGATCTGTTGAGTATCATTCCTTGGGCCTGCGCATGAGGGCCATTAGCAGTCTGACCCCTAGAATATCTTGCTGAGACACATTTCTGTCCATCGCATGCTGCTGCATTTCCAGCAAGCCTGGGCAGCTCCTAGCAAGCATTTCTGGCTCTTTCTGTAAAACAGTGACAAGGAGCTGTGTGTTTGGACAGCACTGGGTATCTCCAGGGACCTTATGGGGTGTGAGGGAATTCCCTTCCGTCCCCAAGTAGGTCAGAACCAAAAGAATTTTTAAATGCTCTAATTCTTCAACAACCATAACCACCACCACAGGAACAAAATCCATATCCTGCAGCTGTTTGGAGAGGTAGAGGGAAGGAGATGAGGGATTGGCAGAAAGACAGTGAACTTTTGTTCTTTTTTTCCTGCCCAGCCCACACCCACTTTGTTCTAGTGTAAGTACCTTTGTTTTCATGTAAAGAATCTCTCCTTTCTCTCTCAGCTCATATGATCTGGATGAGACAAGACTAAACACTATGATCCAGGGCAGGTGAGCCATGCACACCCTGCCAGTCTGCATATTCCATCTCCCTGGGTGAAGAAAGTATCTCCGAGGGATGGGCCGGGCCAATCAGACCCATGCCTGACGCTTCTGATGGGAATCCTGAGAAGACTTAGGTAAGCTAGGAGGATAATATGTAAGTCAGGAGCAACTGGCAGCCACTTGTCAAGAGAGAGGAATGCAGAGCTGAGACACAAGTTCGAATGCCTTTCCTTGAGCCCCTGGTCCAGCCCTAACTGGAATTTAATATCCCCTTGGAATTTTCAGGATTGTGTGCCAGTGAATTCCCATTTTTGTGTAAATTAAAGTTGGGTTTCCACCTCTTGTGACTAAAAGAAACCTGACTAATAGGTGTGCCTCACTCCGGCAAAGTACCTAGGCAGAATGTTGTAACTTACTAAAGCTTAGAATTCCCCATTCCAGGAATGGGATTTTCTGTTTAATTAGTACTTTATCCTGATGCTTTTCTATTGTGATAAGCAAACACGTAGGCGATGATCCACTTTCTTGCACTGAGGCCTTTTTAGAGCCAAGACAGACTGGAGACAATTTGGGTTCATAAATTTAAATGCACTGGGTTGGCTTCCACTGATGGACGGCATCTGTTTATCAATGGTGGATGTTTCCCTTTAGGGTCATTGGACAGTAAAGCTGGAAGACACCTCAGACCATCTGGTCTGGCCTCCTCATCCGATAAAGGAGGAAACAGAGGCCCACAGAGACAGTGTTTACTAAAACTGCATGTGTGAGTTTGTGGCTGAGCCAGCATTAGAATTCACGTCTCCTCACTGTCATCCCTTTACTCCACCGAGTCCCTGGCCCGACTCATGTAACCTGTACTATTTCTCCACTGATATAGGAATATGACAATTTCCTTTAAGAAAGCTAGAGCCTGTAACTGTGTGCTTAGAGAGGTTCCAAGTGAGGTAGAAAGAAAGCTGGACTTGGAGTCAGAAAAGATCTGCATGACCTTAGTCAAATCACCTGGCCCTTTGAAGACTCAATTTCCCTATTTGATGAGGGACGGAATCAGCGCTTTTCATCTCATAGGGATGCAATGATGATCAAATGCTAAGGTGTGTATAAGAGTGGTAGGAGATTGTAAAATATGATTCATTCATTCAACAAATTATTAGAGGCTTACTTTGCTCGGTACACACGTAATAGTTAACAAAACACTCACCTGTGCTCATATGAAGCTTCCTTTTAACACGGGGAGATAGAATAAGCAAAACAGAAGAATATTTTCTAAGTCAGAGGAGATAAGTGTTATGGAGAAAAATAAAGCAAGGAAGTGGGACAGGGGATACAGATGTAACCTGGCTGGGCAGGGAAGCACATTTGAGGAGGTGACAGCCACCTAAGAGAGAAGAAAGGACCAATACTACAAATGGGCGATGCAAACCCCAAGCAGAGCAGGCAGCAATTGTTTGGGCCTGGAGGTGGAACCAAACAACCCTGCTTTGTAAAACAAATCTTCCTTTTGTGAAATGACAGTTGTTTTAAATACATTCCAACCTCCTATATACTTGGTCAGCTAGTAAGCTGTGCTCAAATATGTATCTGCTGCACTTAGCAAGGTGACAAAATATAACAGGTAGAGGTGAATGAAAAGAGAGTTAAATGCTGGGGAGGTATAAATTGGCATGCTCTCTCTTAAGGGAAATTTAGCAATATATCATTTTTGTCCTTCCACCCAGAATTTTCTGATACTTATACTAAGAAAATACTGGATTAGGAGGTGTGCAATGACCTGGCTACAAAAGTGCTCATTTATGTCAAAATTATTTATAACGGTTCAAAATCTAAAACATCCTAACCATCCATCTATGTGGAATTGGCAATAAAGTATGCTATTTCCACCAGAAATTCCAGGAATGGCTTAGTTCAGGCTGACTTTGTTTGTGGAACCTATTTCTGAACTAGGCTCTATAACCCGAAAGACAGAAATCACTGTAGTAAGGAGTAGTTCTAGGTAGCCATTAAAAATGATACTGTACACAGTTGCCAATATTTGTCAAAACACTATACACTTAAAATGGGTGCATTTTTTTGTCTTCGCATTTTATTGTCAGTAAAGTTTATCAAAACAAAACAAAAAAATAGAAGTATATTTACTAACATGATAGATTTTTATTTGCGGAAAAAAGTGAATCACAAAATGGCTATATTACATTATCGTACCACATATGAGCAAAAGTAAAGTTTAGAAAAATATGCTTCAAATTATTAAAACACTTTCTGTGTAGTTGGCTTATAAATTATTCTTACTGTCTTTTTATTAAGTAATTTTTTACTGGAAAAATTAAAACATGCTCCTGGTTTCAAAAAATCACAGTACAGATGGAATACAAAAATGATACAAGTCAATCTCCTTCAAATAACCATTTTTATAGTTTCTTAGATATTCGTCCAAAAATTTTTTTTAGATACACAAGCACACATATGTGTATCTGAGTTTTCTTGGTATAAATAAGTCTTTTGAGCATACAAATAGGAGCAAACTAAATACCCTGTTCTCCACCTTTTTTCCCCTTAATTCATCTTAAATATAATTCAGTATCAGCACTTATAAATAAATCTGCACCATCTTTTCAAATGACTGAATTAATTCCATTATAGGGATGGCCCATAATTAATTTAATCAAGCCCCATACGAATGAATGTTTAGATGGTCCTAACTCTTTTGCAAATCTTAAATCCTGGCATTTTCTTTAACGTGCCTCTTTTGCACATATGTATGTGTTTTTTCCATGATCAATTCCTGAAAATGGAATTGCTAGGTTATAAGATACATACATTATCTTCACTGCACATTCCTAAATTTAATATGTTGTAAAGTTACATGTTATATGAGTAGTTTTAAAAAGTAAGTTACTTTAAAATGGTATTGGAGAGCCCACAGTTCTTTCAAAAATCCTCATTAAGCTCAACTATTGTTCATCTGGCCCTGAGAGGAAAAGGGGCTGTGTGCTGGCCTTATTGTGGCGCCATGCCCAAAGGACACAATCTTATTAGGTTGCTGTATTTGAGAGGATGATGACTGGAGTCTGAACAGCCTCAATAGATGGTCTCTCTTATCATATCAGAAAATCTCAGGGCTCCTTCCCAAAGATGTGTGCCCTCTTAAAAAAGCAGCAGGTTAAGAGAAGCTGTGGGCTGAAGGAAAAAAGAATGTACCTCTGATATCTTTGGCATCAAAATGCCCTGAGAGAGGCAAAATGGTAAAAAACCCATAAAAATATCATAGCCTATTAAGAGTAGCATGGCTGATTTGGCTGAGGCTAAGAACAGAAGAGGTAAACTTGCCCTAAAAAGAAAATAACGGTTGGACTGAAATTACATAGAGTTTATTGTCCAGACAGAACAGCTTAAAGTTGTTGTAGGATCTGATTGCCAAGCAATATAAGTGAGCTGGGGTTGAAGCAATGTACAAGTGACAGACAGACAATTCTCATTGCAGCTGGCATCTTAGAAGAAATCTGTTAATTGTGTGTTCAAGGATAATATCAGACAAGGATATTAAAACAACTGTCTAAACAGCATGAAACGAAAGCATATTTGGCATGTTTCCTCAAAGGGCAAGAGGGTAAATGTTGACAACTTTCTTTAAATGTCAGGAGATGAGTTTGCTTAGAATACCTAGACACAGGATTAAAATAGTGTGATCCAACTAATTATTTTCCACTCCTTGGTATGCTTCTTAGTCCAATAATCTTTCTCAGCTTCTTTAAAAATACACTTATGCCTTGTGATTCCACCTCTAAAAATTGTTTGGGTTGCAGTATGTTTACACTGATATCAGAAACTAATCTCAGAAGATTAATTTCTATGAGAAAGTAACTAACATATTGGATAAGGTACATTTGGGAGTCAAGGAGTGAGGGAGAGCAGTAAAAGCTTCAAAATAACTGATAGAAGTGCTTCAGATGTGTGTACATTTTATACACAGTCTACTACAACAGTCACTGGTCATATGTAACTATATTTTAAGTAATTACAAGTAAAAATTTCAGTTCCCCTGTCATACTAGTCACATTGCAAGTGCTTTCTCCATAGAAAGTTGTGGACAGCACTGGATTAGACCTTGGAAATAATTCTCAAAGACCATTCTTTGGCCTGCCCAATTTCCATTGCTTCCATCCATTTCTGAATGGCACCACCAGTCAACACCATCTTATTTTCTTGCTTCAGATGTCATCTGATGAAATAATATGAAGAGAAATCACTGGACTGGCTGGAAGTTCTTGGAGGACAGGGATATCCCATCTTCCATGCCCAACAAATGCCTGGAACATAGTTAGTGCTCACTAAATGTTTATTGGCTGGCTGGCTGATATTATAAAGAAGGCATGAAAGAATCGAGAAAGCATATTATACCAGAACTAAGTTCAGTTCTCTAGACAAGACATCTTACTGAAAGATAGATACCAAATAATGAATCAGAGTTTGAGAAGGATAATTGAACATTGAAGACAGGGTTTCTGTCAAGACTTAGATAGCTTGCTTAATCACACTCCTGTTTTCCAAAGGCTCTCTAAATCTGAATCATTCATCTTCTGTTAGTCTCCTGTGAAATGGAGAAATATTGGCCCAGAATGCCACTTTGGAACTCCTTTTTTACCATAATCCTCTTTGATTTTGTCCTTACCCTCACCTCAGCCTTTTATCATTTCAGCAGACTTACATAAAATGGTATAATTCCCACAAATTCCAGATTCTGAAGAGTCTGCCTCACGGTGGTATCTATGGAATCACCTTAATTTTACCGGAAAACTCTGAATCACCTTATTAGGCACACTGCCCGATACATAGATAATCCCATGCTCGGTCTGTGGGCTTTCCTGGCAAGGAAAAAGCCTGTGGTTCTGGAGAGTACACAGACCTTGCACTGTGCAGACATGGGTTTAAATTTTGGTTCTTTCATTAGCCCCTGTGCAAATTATTGAACTTCTTAGTGTCTTCAACTCATTGTTAAAACTAAAAATAATGCCAGCTTCAAAAGTGGCTGAGCCATAGTAGGCCCTTAGCAAATGACAGCGACTCTTAAAAACTGGAATTGATAAATAACTTGGATCAAAGAATATGAACATGACCTTCCTTTCATGAACATTTTTTTTCTAACCGTGTCTTTCGATTTCTATGTCAGCTTACTTTTGAGTGCCTCCGTTGTCAACAAATAGATGAAATCATTACCTTTTATCTGTTTCTTATGCACTGTTTGTCCTTAGATTGACTAGCAGGGTGTGGAACGTGGACCCCAAGATCTTCACCCCCTAGTGTTGCTCCCATCATTACATGATAAAGGGATTTTGCAGATGTGATAAGGTTGCCATTCAGTTGATATTGAACTAGGGAGATTATCTGGCTGGACCTAAACCAATCATATGAGTTGTTGAAAAGCAGTTTTCTCCAGCTGGTGGCAGGAGAAGTCAGAGAGATTCAAAGTGTGAAAAGGATTTGATGCAAGAGAGAAATTCTGTGGCTGACTTTGAATTTGGAGGTGGCATGTGGAAAGGACCTGGGAGCAGCCTCCAGGAAGGGAGAGTAAATTCCCAGATGATGACCAGCAAGAGAAAGGTGACCTTGGCCCCAGAGCTGCAAGGAAGTGGAAGGACCTTGGCAGTAGATTCTCTCTTGTCTCCATATAATACCCAAGTCAGGCCGACAGCTTCATTTTAGCTTTATGCAACTCTAAATGCAGGACCTATCTGAGACATATGATCTGCAGAACCATGAGTTAGTAAGTGAATGTTAACACATGAACTTTGTGGTATTTTGTTATACAGCAATAGAAAACCAGTGCACAGGAGGTGGTGGTGAGGCTTGGGGAAAAGATATAGAATGAAAGATGCCTGGGGCCCGATCAGAAGGGAGTAAGGAAAAAAGGGAAGGTACTGAGACAGGACAAGAGGGAATAAAAATGATGTAAACTTTACACAGTAAATGAAAAATTGTGGAAGTGCAGACAAGCAAACCAGAAAAGGCCTAATATTGTCTTATATTTGCCTAAGGAAAGAAAGAAAATTAAAGTGTTTTCCTTATTTCCTAACATACAGAGGAAAAAGATATGAAGACCCAGGGAAAACAGCATTTGAACATGGAGACCAAACAGAGAGAAACCTGGAACACAGCCTTCACAGCCCTGGAAGGAACCACCCCTGCTGACACCTAGAGCATGAACTTCTCCAGAACTGTGAGACAGTATGTTTCTGTTGCTTAAGCCCTGTTCTGTGTGTGTGTGTGTGTGTGTGTGTTTTAATAGAAGCCAGAGGAAACTAATACCAAAATCTTAAGTTACAGTCTTCATTTTATAAATGAAGGTTGTGAGCAGGACCTCATACTGGGATGGTGTGACCTGTAGGCAGTCCCTTTAGTTCTAATTCTGACCTCGAACAAGACACATCACCTCTCTGTACCTGTTTCATCACCGTTAAAATGATTTCCTTCTATCATTCAATTATTTTATTATATTTTATCTTATTCTACCACCCTGCATTTACTAAGATACTTAGAGCAATGCAGAAATGAGACAACTAAATTCAACAATCATTTAATGCACACTTTCTATGAGCCAAGTACTTTGCTGGGTGACGAGGACACAGAAATGGGCCTGGTATAACATTTGAGCCCAAGAAGCTCCCAGTCTAGGGGACTGTAGGTGTCAGATTTTTAAATTGGCAGACAAAAGAAAGTCAACTCACTAACCATGGGAATTAGGTATATATTAACTCTCCTTCTCACTAAAAATTCAGTATCTAAATTTGGAGGGATTCTAAGACTTCTGAGATCAGAAGAATGAAAACATAGCTATTGCGAAAGTGGGAAGATAATTGAAATGTGTTGATGATCAATAATACATCCATCACTTTACTGCCAGCCGCTTCTAATACCCAAAAGTAGTCCAGGCGACATCTGTCTAAGAAAAACCAAGTCCAAGAGCAAAAGGCAAGGGAGGAAAATCCAACTTCCTCAGCAGTGGTATTATGAGGAATTTCTGTTGAGGATTTGTGCTTTGTATCTTAGCTTAGGAACCAACTATATTAAAATTACACTAAAAAATATTTTTGATACTTCCATCTATGAATATAACAGCTATGAGCAACCTGAATACATAGTAACGCCAAGTGTGGCCTTATACTGTATGAGTCAAAGTTTAAAGGTAAGTCCTAAGCAGACACATAAATCGCCGCAGAACAACCACTGGGAAAGATTAAGATTGGATTTAAAGTTGGAAAGGCCAAAATCTGCCTTGGATATTTCTAATGACTGCTGAACAGAAGATAAGTGGTGTGTGTCTTAGTTCTAGATGTGAAGGTACAGTGGACCCATTAAAGGATAATTTGGGAAATAATAGTGATGATAATGCTAATGCAATAGTAGTAGCTCTCCACTCTGCCCTTGGCTGGACTGTGCTTCCATCCAGCTTCCTCCAAGCCCAGCTGTTCAGCTTGGACTAGCTTTTAACTGCTGATCGACAAAGCATCTGTATTCATTCCCACAGGGCAACCTCCTACCTTTGAAGGAATAAATAAACATAACAATGAGCCCTTCAACAAATGCCCACCCATGGCTATCATAAAGACTTTGGACCAGTCTCTTCTAGAACTGCAGAGAGATTTAAGTGGCCTTTGCCATTATGGAAACCCATGTTGAATGGGAAGACTTACTGAGGCTAGTGTTTCTAAAATAATAAATATAAACTACATGGGAGTCAAGTCCAAAACCACCTGGCAATGTGCAGAGCAAATCTAAACATAACCTTCTACAGAGGCAAATGTACAGAAAACCCACCAACTATTTATAAGCACTCTTTAGCCAAGGTTCAGTTTTAGCTCATTCTCATGCTAATGTCTAAGTTATAGGCAAGTAAAAACAAAACAAAACAAAATTACTTTTTATCACAGGCAAACCTAGGGCCATTTTTTTTCACTGCCTAAGAACAAACCTGGGTTCAGAAGTTTACAAATAATTTGAGTGGCAGTCATTTCATGAACTAGAAATATGACAAATAACAGCTGTGTCTGAATAGGAGAGAAACAGAGCACTCACCCTTTCTTTTTTCTGTGTTCTTCATTGTCCTCATTTTTCCCTTTTTGTCTTGGGTTGCATATTCAGTTAACTGCTTACTGTCATGTTCTATTTATCCTCATAGAAAGACTGAAAAAAGTACAAAACACACCCTCCACAGCTCTATTTGCCAATAATTTCTGGATCCGTAAAGGGCTGATCTCATCCTGTCCTCCTTCCAGCCCCTATCAAAGTAATGGATGGTACAACCTCTCTCTAGTGATTGCTGGTATGAATAGTAATGTGCTGTGGTTGGAGTTTTTTTTCTTCAGGCAGGCAAGAGTCCTAAATGCTATGTTTCCACTGCTTGAGTAACCACCATTTTGGAGAAGAACAGGATGAATAAATTCCTTGTGTTAAGTGTACCTTACAGAATACCTAGAGGACAGACTATGGGTGGTGACATAAGGTCTGTCACCGGAGGTGGACCTCATGAGACACATGTCAAGTCTACACAACCACCTCTCCCCAGCCCCCATCCCAGGCCCTTTTCCCCATTCTTGAAATTCTTAAAAGACACAAATCCCAAGCTTTAAGTGCACCTCCTCTCAGAGGCTACCTGCAGTCCCCTTTCTTTGAGTGTGTACTTTGCAGATAGGGTCAGTTGTTGGCTAATTACCATAAAATAGGTTAGGAATCTTACCTCCTAACTCCCTGGTCTTTAAAATGGAATCTTACCCTTAAGATGGAGTCCCTTCTGTTCTTACTATACTGTTTATATCTCAGCATTTTTCACCACAGGCAGGAAAGTTAACCATGATGCCTGTCACATGACCTTGTTCTACTTCAGTACCAACTACTATATAGTAGGAGTCAAATGTTTGTTGAATTGATGGATGAACCACTAAGTGAATAAATAATATCACATCTATGATTGAAGGACATCCTTGTAGTTCCCTTGGAAAAATAATTGATTTTCTTTTTCATCTGTAATCTGGGCTGAATTTGTAGAAGCCAACATTTTCTTTTCTTTTTTTTAGCATTTATAATGCCCAGGCTCTGTGCTAAGAGCTTTACATGAAATGTCTCATTTAATTTTCAAATGATCATAATCTTCAAATGAACCCTCAGTTGAGAACATTCAAAAGTAGCCACTTGTAAGTAAACGTTGTGTATCTCAGTTCTGGCCTAGCTGGCTCACAGCCTGTCCTCCACTGAAACATTTTAGACATAACCTTTCCAGTCCTAGTTTTAACTTAAGAAACAGAGTCCTCTGAAAAGTCCAGGTTTGTACCACCTTTGGTGGTAATAGTGACATGTGGACTTGCTGAGTCAGGGACACTCGAGGGAGGGGTGGATCACCTCCAGTTCCTTTGTAGTATAAAGACATCAGTCAGGAAAGATACATATGTTAATAGAACTGTTTGCATATTTCCCTCTATCCAGGGGATTTTCTTTCATCCTACTTCAAGCTGGTAAGGTTAATCTTCACATTTCAACTTTGAATATAGAAATGCATTCTGGCTAAATCAGGCACTTCTTTTTCTATGGAAAGAATTACAAGCCATCAGTGAGGTGATGGTGCAAAATAGTCAACCTAGATTAAATTTATTGGGGAGGTACCATCATATATTAGATATGTCAAATCACATTACCTGAAGCATGTTATGTTAGGAACTCCTAGTTGTTCCCTAATACTTTCTCGGTGGAAAGAGGCCTCTGATTTTTAGCTGGGTATCTGGCTACCCAAATACAATACCTAGCAGAGTTGGGGCCATGTGTCTAAATTTTGGGCAGTACTCTATAAGTGGAAGTACTATGTGGCAGCTCTTGGAATCTTCCTGAAAAGCCTATTGCTATGCTTCCTTTGCTCCATCCACTTCATTCCTTCTTTCCCAATGGTGGGAATTTTATTGTGTTGGCTGGAGGTAAAGCAACTATAATGGACCATGAGGTGGCCTTTGAAATAGAGGCCACACACAGGGCAACAATAAGATAGAACAGTGCTAGGTTCTTGAGGCCTTCGGAGATAGAACCTTCATAAAAACCCCATTCTACTTATCTCCACATTTTGACATGAGGGAGTAGATGTCAATCTATAAGCTACTGTGACAAGTTTATTCATTTATGGCAAAGCTAATCCTACCTGACTTACATGCCAGCAAACAGTAAGACCCTGAGAATAATATGATAGCAGTAACAGCTAAGCAACAAATATGAATGTCAACCTTATACCAACTAACAGGATCCAGTTATCTTTCTATTAAGATATGGGTATTTTATGCAACAGCCATGTGGAATTGTAATGGAAATAGTGGTTACTTTTGGGGTCTGGGGAATTACAGAATCAATAGATAAGTGAAACACCAAAAAAAATGTTCAACTACTGGGTAAAAGGCAAGAAGGAGAGTTACCTAAGAACTAGATAACTAAGTGAATACATGAAAACGTATGCTTAATAGCTCAATCAGAAGTGGAATTTGAAAGCAAGTTTGGATTGGCCGTTTTAGATCTGTCTAGAATGATTCAGTTCGTAAACCTGAGAACAGAGCAAGGTTGGGGTGGGAAGGGGACTTGTAAAATGGTCTGCCTTGCCTTACTCCATCCATTCCCAGCAAGAGCACTTCTCAAACTAGAGATCTTATTAAATGTGCAGATGCTACTTGAGAAGACCTGGTTGGAGCCCAAGACTCTGCTTTTCTCAGAAGCTCCCAGATGATGCTCAGGTTGCTGGCCCACCTATGGACCATGCTTTGAATAGAAAGGCTCTACACAACCTCCAAAGACATCTCTTTAAAACCCAAATCAAATTACGCCAGTACCCTGCTCAAAACCTTCCAGCGGCTTCCCACTGCAATTAGAGTAGAATCCAAATTCCTGTTGTCCCTTGAGACCCACCTACTCTGGCTCCTGCCCACATTGTTGGCTGTGTTTCAACTCTCTCCTTTGTCTACTCTACTCCAGCCATACTGGATTTCTTTTTTCCTCCCAAATACACCGTTCTTTTCAGCACCTTGTTTCACTTTTTTTTAATGGCACTTACCAATATCTGGAATTCCAATTTATTCTAAACCAGTAGAATGTAAGTTTCTGGAACTCGGTCTATAGTAAGCACCACTGTATTCTCATTACTTAGTATAGTACCTACCACAACATAGGTGCTCAATACAAACAAATGACAAAAGCTGAAGATCAGACCACAAAAGTAGCCAAAATAACGAATCCTGAGCACAAAATTTCAGTGGACAAGGGGAGCGTGATAATGCCCTTCTTTGCAATACACACACACAACACACCCTAGTGTCATAGAAGAGCTGACTCCAAATTAAGTCAAATCCCTACAGCAAATAGCACCTCACTGGACTCCCGGAGTCCCAGCAAATGGTTGACTCTCAGAAATGCGTGACATGATAAAGCCCATGAGGATAAGGTCAGCGGGGCTCTACCTAGGTGTCTGTTGTAAGAGCCAGTCTTTAGGCTCCAGGGATATGCTTCTGTGACAGGGATGATTTCTGTGGCAAAGGGGACTGAGCCAGGGTCCCTCCAACTGAGACAGATCTCTAAATGTGACACCATTTCCCAACAAAGGCCTTCAGAAGAATGAGTGTACCATCTCTTTATTCAAGTGTCTGCTTGCATTTCTGTAAAATCCAAATAAACATATACATTCCAGAAAGGTTAGCCAGCTCATGCTGTGGAAAACGGCCATCATGTGTTTCCTTTCAACTTACCCCTGATTCCCTCCGCAAGGGTGGAAATAAAACATTTTGAAAGTCTGAGAACACTCAAAATAAGCCATCATTTAGAAGTAATGGCTGATCGTGCTATGCACGTAAATAAAATCCATACTAAACTTAAACACATTTATAAGGCCTTTGTAAAGACTTTGCCTTTTCTCTATAAATGTCCAAAAAGATTAATTAAGAACAGGATGACTCATCCATCTAGATTGATTAAATGTATATTTAAGGGTCAGACTAGAAACAATGCCGAGATACATTAACATACAATTGGCCCACAGTGATTAGTCTGTTTATTTTATTTGCTGACAATATTTCTAGAATTAAGTCATTGTAAATCTATGACCTGACAGAAAGACAGGACCACCCTACTCCCCATCCAAGAAGTCTCTTCTCTCACCTCCCAATACCAGCGTTCACCCCCAGTATTTTCAGGTTCCTTTAAAGCTTCGGAAAGGGACCAAGATACCACAATGTACAGGGAGTTTTACCAGAAACTGCATCCCAAACTTAGCACATGCCTTCTCCCATTAACCCTCTGAACAATGTATCTGCCCTCTCAGAATTTCTTCTTCTTTTTCATGCCTTCCTTTTACATCAGGGAACATTCTCCAAAAATGTACTCTTTCCAAAAACAAAGCATTCATTATATGCTGATATCCAAGCCTAAAGAGTAGTAGCTAACATGGTGCTAACCATGTGCAGTATACTGTATTCTTGTGTTGTGCTATTTATTTCAGTTAATGTTCGCCAGAAGTCTGTGAGGAGTAAGTATTCATATCCCCAACTCAAAAGTAAATGAGACTGGGATTCAGAGAAACTGAAATGTTTGGCTATGTTCATAGCGTGGTAAGTGGGAGGTGTGAGCCTGTGCTCTTGGCTCTTGGGCCATGTTGTTTCACAAATGTCATGAGAATCTGTCACTTCTGCTTCTCTGAAGTAGGACTCCTGGGCCCTCCGTGTGAACCATTGAAGGTTGAGAATAAACTTTCTCCCTGAATTCCATCACCATCCATGTCCTTGGTAGCAAGTCAAGCTCACTGTGTGTGCTCCAGACACATTTGTTAGTAGGACACAAAATACATCGGTAATTTTCCTTTGGCCCTGCTTTGGGTAAAGTGGCCAATTCTCTGGCACTTAACTAAGCCACATTTATTAATATAAATGCTAGGAGATACTTAAAGAGCCAATCATACTTCTAGACTGACATACAGTTCTAAAAAGAGTGTACCAACAAAATTGTAAAAAAAAAAGAAAGGTACTTTGAGGAGAAAATAAAAGGAGCCAGGACTCAGTCTCCCTCATCAAAGTGGTGCAGGTTGGGTTTGGTGGCATCATCACACCAGCACCATTAGTTACTCTTTCTGAGCCTCAGCTCCTTCGTCTTCAGAAAGGGGTTATGAATGATCAATCAGTGAGAACTATTTTTCTTATTAATCCCTTGCCTTAGGTTCTATATAACATAAATAATAACGATGTCATTGCTAGTCATTTGTTTCAGAGTATCTAATCGCCTTATCTGTGCACTGTACTAATAAGCGTCTTATATACTTTAACTCATTTACTGCTAACAACAGTTCTATGAAGAAGTGCTGCTGTATTCCCATTTTACAGATGGGTCTGCTGAGGTCCACAGAGGTATGCTTATTTGCCTACCTCATACTGCTAGTCATTCTCCATTGGAAGCAGACACTTCAGCTCCAGAGCACACTCTCTTAACTTTGATGCTACACGGGGAATAGTTACATAGCCACAAAGCTGGAGGAGGTCTGACATTAACTACTGCAATAGAAGGGGTTGGCCAATTTAGCTTCCAAGTCCAAGGCCCTCTTTGTTTCCTCCTTCTCCACTCTTTGTCCCTGCCCCTATACCAGTGTTTGATTTTTTAAGCCAACCTGTAGTTAAAGAGAAAACGGAAGAGAAGTTTCTTCCACCAGAGCTCATTCTCAAGTGGCCTCTTAACATTTTTTAAGATAAAATGATGACATCATGGTTGTTAAGACAGCAAGGAAAAAATAATGGAGAAGTGCTATGAAAGTGAAAGTGTTACAACAAACAGTGGCTCAGGCCCTGCCTTTCTCCAGTTCAGCCCATCCTCCAGGCTCACTGTGCTCGTTAGGGAACTTGCCATCCTGCCTTTCCCCACTCTTCACCTCTAATCGCCAACATCCTACAGCCTCTAGGTTCACTCAGTTGATTCCTACTCACCCATCAGACTTCAGCTTAGACCTCACCTCCTCTCAAAAGGCCTCCGTGGACCTGCACACCCAGCCTACTCCATCAGGATTCAGTAGTCTCTCTGGGCTCCTGTACCATCCATCATAGTTTTGTAAGTGCAGTAGCCTATAAGCCTCATGAGGACGGGATCCGGATCCAGCAGGTGAATCTCTATATCCCCAGAGTCTTGCATTGTGCCTGACATATAATTAGACACATAAGTGAACATATGTTAAATGGTACCTTTAGTAACTACAAAGCATGCCACTTGTTTTAAGATTCAGAATTATGTAATAAAATTCTTAAAGATCAAGTTTTTCATGACCAGAACGGGATACAAACAATTGCAGGAAGGTAACAGTCAGTCTGTTTTCTTAGATCAGTCAGTAAATTGAAAACCTGGAGAAGGTTTGACAGTGTTTATTGCTGGAACATTCCTTCCTAAAGGGACCCCAAATCCCTCCTTCTGTAACTTAAACTCATTCTACTTCATTTGATTCTCTGTGAAGATAATGTTTAGCAATTATAATGATAATTATGACATTTCCATTTAGTTTTCTCTTCTCTGAATTTAATAACCTGAGCTTCTAAAAATTTTCCCTATAAAAATCTATTATTAATTTTCATTGCTTTCCTACTTCTCCATACTGCTCATATCTTAACTTTTATTGTTAAATCTCATAAAAAAGGAAAGTTTGAGGTTCATATTCTTAACTTTGTTCTCTGAGAGCTGAAAGACAAAGAACGAAACCCAACGATTCTATCTAGAATGTGATAAGTAAGATACAGGTTTAGTTAATGGTTATTAGTTCTCAGTTAATGCTTTTCTCTTTCTTGCTATTTGAGACTCAAATTTGGAAACATGCTCTACTTTCTACAAAGTTCTAGAAGACAGAGTTGATGTGAAGTCCATGGTTCAGTATAGGCACATTAAGATATTAGAAACCATTCCACATTTTTCAGAATGGTCCCATTTCTAATATTTAGACCTATTTTTCTATGAGTAGAATTCATAATTATCATATCTGTTTCCTAATTTGGGGCTCAAAGAATATGGTCAACCTACTTATAATCTCTAGATAATGATATTAATAACAGTATGAAGCACTGACTGCAGCCTCCCTCTGTAGATGGTACCATGTTAGTCATTCATTGGCATTTTCTCTTTTGATCATTAAAATATCCCTATGAGATAGATTCTACTTTTGTACCCATTTTACAGATGTGGAAGAGGCTCAGAAAAACTTACATAGAATCACCTGCCCATAGGGGGCAGGGCAAGGAATCTAACAACCTGTCTGACAGTGTTCGCTAAGCTCTATGCACATTGCTTAAAGCTCTAGAAGTATTGATTGTTTGGTTTTTGTTTCTCTATTTGTATATTTGTAAATGGCCCAATCTAGGCTCATACACACAGTAGCTTCATAATAATTTGATTTTTGACATGGGAAACTTTCATACTTTATTGGCAAGACTATAAATTCGTTCATCCAACTTGTCGATCACTTTGGCGACATCTAGGACTTTTGGAGATGTACATATCGCAGGCCCAGCCATAATTCCCTGGGTAGTGTGGCAGATATAGCTGGTCAACTCACCCAACCCCATTCTACAGCCCCATGCCATCCAGAAAGCTTCCTCTAATTGGCTGAGGAGTGAACAACTTCCTGTTCTGGCCAGGGATTGTGTGAGGGGTATAAGTGAAAATCATGAGTGGGAATACTTGCAACAGGGACCGTATGTCTAGGCTGCTTTATCAGACTTTTGCTCCTTTCTCTTCTTCCTGACTGGAACATGACATGAGGCCTGGAATTGCTATGCCTATTTTGTAGCCATTAACAGTCAACCTGAGGTTAAAAGTGCACCCTCAAAGGAAGGCAGAGCTGAGAGAGAGACCAGCCTGGCTCCCTGTGGCATCGCTGAACTGCCATGGTAGTCCTAGAATGCCTAGCCCTAGATTTATTGGTGCATTAGGAACAATAACCTCCTGGACTACTAATTCACTGTTAGTTGAATTTCTTTTCACAGTTCTCTAGAGAAACTGTCACACATGTGCACAACATGACATACACAAAACTTTGTAATGTGAAAAATTATAAACAAAGCTTAATGCCTATTAGAAGGCATTAAATGGATAAACAAATTGTAGCATATTCATGCAATGACACCACATAGCAATTTAAAAGGAATGAATTAGACCTACATGTATCAACATAGGTAATTCTTGAAACAGAAATGTGAAGTAAAAGAGGAAAATTACTGAACAATATATTCAGTACAATACCACTTAAATGTATTTTTTAAAATTTATTTTGGTATCATTAATCTACAATTACATGTGCAATATTATGGTCATTAAACTACCCACTTCATCCGGTCCCCCCCACCAAGCCCATTACAGTCACTGTCCATAAGCATAGTGAGATGCTATAGAGTCACTACTTGTCTTCTCTGAGTTGTACAGCCCTCCCCGTGGCCCCCCAACATTACATCTGCTAATCATAATGCCCCCTTTTCCCCCTTGTCCCTCCCTTCCCACCCATCCTCCCCAGTCCCTTTCCCTTTGCTAACTATTAGTCCATTCTTGGGTTCTGTGAGTCTGCTGCTGTTTTCTTCTTTCAGTTTTTTTCTTTGCTCTTGTGCTCCTCACATGAGTTAAATCATTTGATACTTGTCTTTTTCCATTTGACTTATTTCACTGAGCGTAATACCTTCTACCTCTGTCCATGTTGTTGCAAATGGTAGGATTTGTTTTCTTATGGCTGAATAATATTCCATTGTGTATATGTACCACACCTTCTTTATCCATTCATCTACTGACGGACACTTAAGTTGCTTCCACTTCTTGGCTATTGTAAATAGTGCAGCGATAAACATAGGGGGGAATATGTCTTTTTCAAACTGGGCTGCTGCATTCTTAGGGTAAATTCCTAGGAGTGGAATTCCTGGGTCAAATGGTATTTCTATTTTGAGTTTTTTGAGGAACCTCCATACTGCTTTCCACAATGGTTGAACTAATTTGCAGTCCCACCAGCAGTGTAGGAGGGTTCCCTTTTCTCCACATCCTCGCCAACATTTGTTGTTGTTCGTGTTTTGGATGTTGGCCATCCTTACTGGTGTGAGGTGATAGCTCATTGTGGTTTTAATCTGCATTTCTCTGATGATTAGCGATGTGGAGCATCTTTTCATGTGCCTGTTGGCCATCTGAGTTTCTTCTTTGGAGAAGTGTCTATTCATGTCTTCT
Organism: Smutsia gigantea; assembly: GCA_032199065.1. Lineage (NCBI taxonomy): Eukaryota > Metazoa > Chordata > Mammalia > Pholidota > Manidae > Smutsia > Smutsia gigantea. Next base: position 44,426 of record JAVSCE010013581.1, on the reverse strand, counting down.
GCCCATTTCTTAATTGGATTATTTACTTTTGTTTGTTGAGGTGCATGAGTTCTTTATATATTTTGGATGTCAACCCCTTATCGGATACGTCATTTATGAATATGTTCTCCCATACTGTAGGATATCTTTTTGTTCTACTGATGGTGTCCTTTGCTGTACAGAAGCTTTTCAGCTTGATATAGTCCCACTTGTTCATTTTTGCTTTTGTTTCCCTTGCCCGGGGAGATATGTTCATGAAGAAGTTGCTCATGTTTATGTCCAAGAGTTTTTTGCCTATGTTTTTTTCTAAGAGTTTTATGGTTTCATGACTTACATTCAGGTCTTTGATCCACCTTGAGTTTACCTTTGTGTATGGGGCTAGACAGTAGTCCAGTTTCATTCTCTTACATGTAGCTGTCCAGTTTTTCCAACACCAGCTGCTGAAGAGGCTATCATCTCCCCATTGTATATCCAAGGCTCCTTTATCATATATTATCTGACCGTATATGTTTGCGTTAATGTTTGGATTTTCTATTCTGTTCCATGGGTCTGTGGGTCTGTTTTTGTGCCAATACCAAATTGTCTTGATTATTGAAGCTTTGTAGTAGAGCTTGAAGTCTGGGACCGTAATTCTCCATTTTATTCTTCCTTCTCAGGATTGCTTTGGCTATTCGGGTCTTTTGTGGTTCCATATGAATTTTATAACTATTTGTTACAGTTCATTGAAGAATGCTGTTGGTATTTTGATAGGGATTGCATTGAATCTGTAGATTACTTTAGGTAGTATAGCCATTTTGACAATATTTATTCTTCCTAGCCAAGAGCATGGGATGAGTTTCCATTTGTTGGTGGCCTCTTTAATTTCTCTTAGGGGTGTCTTATAGTTTTCAGAGTATAGGTCTTTCACTTGCTTCGTTAGGTTTATTCCTAGGTATTTTATTCTTTTTGATGCAGTTGTGAATGGAATTGTTTTCCTGATTTCTCTTTCTGTTAGCTCATCGTTAGTGTATAGGAAAGCAACAGATTTCTGTGTGTTAATTTTGTATCCTGCCACTCTTCTGAATTCAGATATTAGTTCTAGTAGTTTTGGAGTGAAGTCTTTAGGGTTTTTTATGTACAACATCATGTCATCTGCAAATAGTGACTATTTGACTTCTTCTTTACCAATCTGGATGCCTTGTATTTCTTTGTTTTGTCTGATTGCCATGGCTAGGACCTCCAGTACTATGTTAAACAACAGAGGAGAGAGTGGGCATCCCTGTCCTGTTCCCGATCTTAGATGAAAAGCTTTCAGCGTCTCGCCGTTAAGTATGATGTTAGCTGTGGGTTTGTCATATATAGCCTTTATGATGTTGAGGTACTTGCCGTCTATACCCATTTTGTTGAGAGTTTTAATCATAAATGGATGTTGAATTTTGTCAAATGCTTTTTCAGCATCTATGGAGATGATCATGCGGTTTTTGTTCTTCTTTTTGTTGATGTGGTGGATGATGTTGATGGATTGTCAAGTGTTGTACCATCCTTGCATCCCTGAGATGAATCCCACTTGATCATGGTGTATGATCATCTTGAAGTATTTTTGAATTCAGTTTGCTAATATTTTGTTGAGTATTTTTGCATCTATGTTCATCAGGGATATTGGTCTGTAATTTTCTTTTTTGGTGAGGTCTTTGCCCGGTTTTGGTATTAGAGTGATGCTGGCTTCATAGAATGAGTTTGGAAGTATTCCCTCCTCTTTTAGTTTTTGGAAAACTTTAAGGAGATTGGGTATTATTTCTTCTCTATATGTCTGGTAGAATTCAGAGGTGAATCCATCTGGTCCGGGGGTTTTGTTCTTGGGTAGTTTTTTGATTACTGATTCAATTTCATTGCTGGTGATTGGTCTGTTTAGTTTTTCTGTTTCTTGTTTGGTCAGTTTTGGAAGGTTGTATTTTTCTAAGATGTTGTCCATTTCTTCTAGGTTTTCCAGCTTGTTAGCATATAGATTCTCATAATATTCTCTTATAATTCATTGTATTTCTGTGGGGTCTGTCATTATTTTTCCTTTCTCATTTCTGATTCTGTTTATGTGTGTAGATTCTCTTTTTCTCTTAATAAGTCTGGCTACGGGTTTATCTATTTTGTTTATTTTTTCAAAGAACCAGCTCTTGGTTTCATTGATTTTTTCTATTGTTTTATTCTTCTCAAATTTATTTATTTCTTCTCTGATCTTTATTATGTCCCTCCTTCTGGTGACTTTGGGCCTCATTTGTTCTTCTTTTTCCAATTTCAGTAATTGTGTCTTTAGACTATTCATTTGGGAATGTTCTTCCTTCTTTAAATAGGCCTGGATTGCAATATACTTTCCTCTTAGAACTGCCTTTGCCGCGTCCCACAGAAGTTGTGTCTTTGTGTTGTTATTGTCATTAGTCTCCATATATTGTTTGATCTCTGTTTTTATTTGGTCATTTATCCATTGATTATTTAGGAGCATGTTATTAAGCCTTCATGTATTTGTGAGCCTTTTTGTTTTCTTTGTAAAATTTATTTCTAGTTTTACACCTTTGTGATCTGAGAAGTTGGTTGGTAGAATTTCAGTATTTTTTACTTTACTGAGGTTCTTTTTGTGGCCTAGTATGTGGTCTATTCTGGAAAATGTTCCATGTGCACTTGAGAAGAATGTGTGTCCTGCTGCTTTTGGGTGCAGAATTCTGTAGATGTCTGTTAGGTCCATCTGTTCTAGTGTGTTTTTCAGTGCCTCTGTGTCTTTACATATTCTCTGTCTGGTTGATCTGTCCTTTGGAGTGAGTGGTGTGTTGAAGTCTCGTAAAATGAATGCATTGCTGTCTATTTCCTCCTTTAATTCTGTTAGTATTTGTCTCACATATGCTGGCGCTCCTGTGTTGGGTGCATATATATTTATAATGGTTATATCCTCTTGTTGGATTGACCCCTTTATCATTATGTAATGTCCTTCTTTATCTCTTGCTACTTTCTTCGTTTTGAAGTCTATTTTGTCTGATACAAGCACTGCAACACCTGCTTTTTTCTCCCTGTTGTTTGCATGAAATATCTTTTTCCATCCCTTCACTTTTAGTCTGTGTATATCTTTGGGTTTAAGGTGAGTTTCTTGTAGGCAGCATATAGATGGGTCTTGCTTTTTTATCCATTCTGTTACTGTGTGTCTTTTGATTGGTGCATTCAGTCCATTTACATTTAGGGTGATTATCGATAGATATGTATTTATTGCCATTGCTGGCTTTAGATTCGTGGTTTCCAAAGTTTCAAGGGTAGTTTCTTTACTACCTAGCAGTCTAACTTAACTTTCTTGTTAAGTTATTGTAAGCATAGTCTGATGATTCTTAATTTCCTTCCCTTCTTATTCTTCCTCCTCCTTTCTTTATATACTAGGTGTTTTATTCTTTGCCTTTAGTTAGTATTTGGATGGTCTGCTTTCTTTCCTATGATTTTATTTTCTCTGGTGACCTCTTTTTAGCCTTAGGAGTGCTTCCATCTAGAACAGTCCCTTTAAGGTATCCTGTAGAGGTGGTTTATGGGAAGCAAACTCCCTCAGCTTTCATTGTCTGGGAATTTTTTAATCCCTCCCTAAAATTTAAATGATAATCATGCTGGATACAATATTCTTGGTTTGAGGCCCTTCTGTTTCATTATGTTCAATATATCATGCCATTCTCTTCTGGCCTGTAAGGTTTCTGTTGAGAAGTCTGATGATAGTCTGATGGGTTTCCCTTTGTCGGTGATCTTTTTTCTCTCTCTAGCTGCCTTTAATACTCTGTCCTTATCTTTGATCTTTGCCATTTTAATTATTATGTGTCTTGGTGTTGTCTTCCTTGGGTCCCTTGTGTTGGGAGATGTGTGGGCTTCCATGGTCTGAGAGACTATTTCCTTCCCCACCTTGGGAAAATTTTCAGCAATTATTTCTTCAAAGACACTTTCTATCCCCTTTTCTCTCTCTTCTTCCTCTGGTACTCCTATAATGCAAATATTGTTCTTTTTGGATTGGTCACACAGTTCTCTTAATATTCTTTCATTCCTAGAGATCCTTTAATATCTCTCTGCCTCAGCTTCTCTGTATTCTTGTTCTCTGATTTCTATTCCATTAATAGTCTCTTGAAATCTCGTCCAGTCTGCTGCTAAGCCCGTTGATGGCTTGTCTCATTTCTGCATCGTCTTTCCTCACTTCCTCCCTTAGCTCTTGCATATTTCTCTGTAGATCCATCAGTATGGTTCTGACTTTTATTCTGGATTCTTTTCTAGGACGATCGTGCATGTGCATCCCATCAGGCTCCCTCTCTGGGGTTGTCTGGCTGATTTTAGTCTGGATCATATTCCTCTGTCTTTTCATGGCAATAGAAGTGGTCGCTAATAGGTGCCACGTATGTCAGCTGGGCGAACAAAGTCCCTTCTTGGTTGTTGTTCTCCTTGCCCTTCTCCCAGGCCTGAGTTGTTTTCCTGCACACCGGGAGGCATTCTCTGAAATAGTCCCCTGAACTGCCTGTGTGCAGGGTCACCCTCAGCCTAGACCTGGTTCTGGGGCTCTTCCCGCTTAGCTGCGCACCTGCTGGGATTCTGTAGCGCCAGCTGGGGAGGGAATGAATAGCAGGCTGCTGATCTCTGTGGAAAGCCACGGCATGGCTGCTTTGCTCGGCCGCCAGGCAAGGGGTCCGAAATTCCCCAAGATTCCCAGCCTGCTGGGCTGAGTGCGCTGGGACGATTTTGTTCTGCTGTTGGGCCCTTGTCTCTTTAAGACTTTTAAAAAAGCGCCTGCTTTTCTTTTGCCCCGGGGAGCCGGCTGAGAGGACCGGCTTGCGTTCTCCGTCTCAGATCCTGCATTTCTATTTCTCTAATCTCCGATACACCATGCAATGTGTGTCAGTGCTCCTGGCGCAGATCACCAGGCCTGGTTATTTGGGGGACTTGTGCTTCCTGTCCCTCCCCGCTCTGAATCTTTTCCTCCCGCCAGTGCACTGGGGTGGGAGAGTGCTCGGGTCCCGCCAGGTCATGGCTTTGTATCTTACTCACTTAGTGAGGCACTGAGTTCTCGCAGATGCAGCTGTAGCCTGGCTGTTGTCCTGTATCTTCTGGTCCCTCTTTTAGGATTAGTTATGTTTGTTGTATTTTCATAAATATATATGGTTTCAGGAGGAGATTTCCGCCACCCTGCTCATGCCGCCATCTACCCAGAAGTCTAGTTTAAGTGTATTTTTAAAACACATAAATAATTCTATATATTTCCTGGATATAGTCACACATACTGAAAGCATAAATGCATGAATATGTGAAGGAAACACCAGCTTCTGAGAAGAAGGCATGAAATTGGGAAGTGGATATAGAACACTTCATCTAAACCTGAAGTGTTTTTTATGTCATAAAAATAATCTGAATCAAGATACAGCAAGGCATCTTACCAAATTTTTAAAACTTGGTGGTAGATCCACAGGTCTACCTCTGTATTTTTCCATAAATTTAAAGTACTTTATACTTATTAAGAAATTTGATGGAGAAAAAGGAGACTATTTCAAAAAACAGCTGGATATTTACATAAAAGTGCTCTGCCAAGTGTAAGGTGACATGTAAAGCAGTGTGCTTTATGAATATCATCACCATCAACCAGGAAGGCTGTGCTGAGCAGTACACTTCCCATGCGCCCTGAAGAAAGGGTAAGATGAGAAGATTTAGCTATGCCATGGAGGTAAAGGAGTGTTACAGACTGAATTGTGTCTGTTCAAAATACATAGGTTGAAACCCTAACCCCAGTGTGACCGTATTTGGAGATAGGGTCTATAGGGAGTAATTCAGGTTAAATGAGGTCCTAAGCTTGGGGCCCTAAAGCAAACAGGGCTGAAGGTCTTAGAGGAAGAGGAAGAGACATTAGCAGCACACCCACAGAAAAAGGCCTGGGTGATGGTAATGAGGATCATAAAGCACATTGCTATCCACTTTATATAGACACTTTCTATACAGCACTTTAAATTCATAGAAAATGTGATGACATAGCCCAAAGGTAGTGGCTGTCTGCAAGCCAAGGAGAGAGGCCTCGAGAGAAACCAGACAGAGAACTCATTTTTTTCAGTAGTGAATGGTACTGTGTAATGGGAGGCACTTAACAAAATGGGGGTGGGTCATTTTTGGTGGGCACAAAGCCTGAGGAGTGCCAAAGTCAGTTATTGGGCAGTGGCCAGGGAGGCAAAACCTTTGTCATTTGCCCACTTGACTCCTCACAACAAAAAATCTGCATGTCAGATGCCTTTGAAATATCCCTCAGGACATTCATATAGAAGAGAAACCTGTGTATAGTTGTCCAAAGCTACATAGAAATGCAAGAAAAACATTTTTTTGCCCCGTAATGTTATACATTGAATTTTCTAGGAAAATAAAATACTACACAGATTGAGGAAGGATTGTACTTTGCCCCACCTGTCCCAGCTGAGGTCTTCCTAGAACAAGAAGCTCCCAGTTGAGCTACCATATGAGTATAGCCGCTTGAGGAATCACAAATAAGGCCAGCGGAACAGTCAGCTGAACTCAACCCAGATTGCAGACCCAGAGACTTGTGGACAAATATAATGGTGGTGGTCTTAAGCTACTGAGTTTTGGGGTGGTTTGTTCCATGGCAAGAGGTAACGGAGCCTGGCAGCCATAGCTCTCCACCCACCGTGGCATACAGCGTTTGTTCCTAGCTCCTGTTTGGGGCACTCACCGCTTCAGTGCAGGCTGGCTGACTTCCAGCTACCAGGGTCTGGATGGGCCTGCCTGGCGGCTTGCTCCAAAGCCCGGCAAGGTTCTGTCCACGCCAGGAAGTGAACATTCCGTCTGTGCCCCACCCACCCTTAATCAATGGCCCACCAAAGTTGGTGTAAAAATATACTCCATTGCCCTGAACCTATGGAATGAATAGGTTCTACACTGTTTTCCAGAGTTTCCCTGCAGGCTAACACTCTGGTCTCCCACTGGCTTGTTATAAACCTTTTATTAGAAGCCATCCCTTCTCTATCAGTCTTTTCCATGATTCTCTTGGTATTTTCTAAATGTGCCAAATAAGCAACTTTCACTCAATACTTGTCACATATTCTGTTTCAAGTCAGAATACAAACCAAAAAGACATTGTGTAAATTTAGACAAGTTCTTTTATCTCTGAAGCTTAGTTTCCTTATCTGTAAAATGGGAATAATAGGGGCATTTATATCATGGGAGGTGGTCACAAAGACTTACTTGAGATAATGTGTGTAAAGCACCCAGTAGGGCTCTTAGTGGCACAGCCAATGCACCTTAACTAGCCCACCTCCTCTCTGCATGGGTTGTGAGTGGCCAAGGCCCCTGTAATGTCCAGGCTACTATTGAAGAATTACCATGTACCAGCCTAGAGAGGCCGAGCACGCCTGCATTCAGTCACTGTGTATGGGGGCTTATTCTGGCTTTCCTGTCACGTCTCAGTGCAGAAGTCTGAGCCCTGCACCACAGATCCGTGTCTGGAGGACACCGTGGCTCCTGATTTCTGAGTTGGCATGCTGGGCTGGAGCCTGCTGCGTGCCTGACCCCAGGAACGTGTCCCCAACAGGAAGGAGAAATGTAGTCAAGGAAGTGTGGCAGACCTCACAGGAGACAATTAGAAAAACATCACTGTGCCTCGTAATGGAAGGTGAGCACAACTTCAACTGTGGCCTTCAAAAGGAATGGGGTGGGGGAGGAAGTTCTTATTTTCTCCTTCAAGACAGAAGTCTGACTACCCAAAACCCTCCACTCCTAATGGCCTATAAATACACACTCAAGCCTGGAGAAAAAAAATTAAGAGCACACTTCCACCTCATGGAATATGAAACACATTCCATTCACTCTAGTACCGTCTGTTCTCTTTTAAAGGCTGACTGCTTAATTCTCCTCCCTCATGACTTGACCCAAGACATTCACAGATGTTTAGGGGAGAACCAGACTGCAAAATGGGATCATAATGCTCAACTGGTCCCCACATCTGTCTGAAAGTGCCATCAGACCCAAGGTGAGGTGTGTGAGGTAATGAGGGCAGAGTTCTGGCTCACAGCCAGGCCAGGAATACTGGCAGAGCTATAATTAGGGTTTGGATGGAAGTGACTATACTAGAACCTGGAAACATCTCAACAGCATCTTCAAGTCACTTTTGGGAAAGCCCCTTCCTACCACTGTTGTCTTCTTGTCATGCAATAGGATGTCAGTGTCCGGGACATTTCCTACCAGAAAACCATCAAGGGATTTGTGTAACACTTGGAGAAGCTTAAAAGGGCACCATGGCTTATATCCCTTGACTCTGGCTGAAACTGCTCTCTCTCTCTTTCTTTTTTTTTTCCAGAAGAAAGTATTTTTATTCTAGTGTTTGTTGGGTCAACACAATTAGTATAGCTTGTGGCCATGTGCTCTCCAATCACAGAATATCAAGATTTTGCAATATACCTTTGCACAACCCACCCTAATTCAAGGCCTTGTGATTAGCAGATGCTCAGGGACGACCGTGTTGTAAAAGTGGAATGTGCTTGGGTCTGCAGCACATTCTTCCTTGTAGCCCTTGACTAGGTTATCCAGCCTCTGCAAGCCTCTAGCTCCTTCTGTGTTACTTCCACTGTGAGCTTGCTTCCTCCCCTCCTAGGACTTTTTGAAACATAAAAGGAGAAAGAGTACAACACAACAACAAAAATCCCAGCATGTAGTATGTATTTAGGACATGTGAGTTCCCATCATTAGAGCATCTCTTGAGGTTCTTAACTTGTAAGAAAAAGCAAGTATGAAAAAAAGTAAAGAATGGAAAATGGAACATAAGTTGAGTACAGATTCTGGAATTAGACTACTTGGGTTCAAACATTAGTTTTGTTATATCCTTGGAGTATGACCATGGACAGTTTACTTCACCTTCCCCAGGATTAAATGAGCCAGGCCACTTCTGTTAGTATCCTAATAATTATTTTTAAAGTGTTATTATTGGAGCCAGTGTTTTTTCAAACCAAGGAACATGAGCTATCAGTCATAAAGCAAATGCCTGGTAGCCATTCAGAAGGATTCAAGGCACTTGGTAGCAATTCATGTGGGTGCAGGTGGGCACAATGTACCAAACCAGTACACCATGTAATGCTGCTCTCCTAACACCCCAATGCGTCCCAGTCAGATGGGATAAGCTAGACAAACCCAGATTGTTACAAATTTTACTTAAGGTATTAATGTATACAAAGGCTTCTACTAAAAATAATACATTGGTCTAGAAACAAAGTTACCCAAAGCAACCACACTTGCATCTTAATTCATTTATTTGAGCAGTAGACAAAGAGGTGGATTTGCATCTAGCCCCATCTGAAATTGCACAATTTGGAGTTAATGATACTGATAAATACAAAGATAGTATGATGGTCACTGCTTGATCATGCCATGTGCATTACCTGCCTTTAAATGCCTGCTTTTTATTTATTACTCATCAGCTTTCTCTGTATTACCTCATTCAATACAAGGAGGGAGGGCCACTCTTATTATCCCCATTTTGCAGATGAGATAACCAAAACTTAATGAGGTTAAGCAACATGCTCAAGATCACTTATTGATATGTGACATCTGGGGATTTGAACCCAACTCTGTGAAAAACAGAAGCATCAAGTTTTGTCTATGCTGAAACCTATATTTTCATATGCTCTGGCTGGCACGGCACCGGGTGAGGAGACAGGTTTTGTAGAGAGCAGATTTCATTCGTGGTTTCCTTCCTGTCCCAGGAAAACTGTACAGAAGCTGGGAAGTGCTGAGAAGTTGGTAGATTTATAATAAACCCATCCTTTGGTCCATCACAATTGGGGTGCAGTTTAAGAGGTGGAAGGGTAAAGTGCAGCCAGTGATGGCAGAGCAGTTGGAAGCCTTCCTGTGGGGGGGGGGGGGGAGATTTTCACTCTGCAAAGAGGTTTCTCTGTGTCCTATTATTGGTTCCTCTAAACTATCCTGTAGAGGCAGAATGAACATTAAACACTACCAGACACATAAGCTTAGAAGGACTGGCTAGAAAGAAAAGGATTTAAAACCCTAATATGTAGAAGTTAAATATGATAGATTATCCAACCAAGGCTTTACATGTGTGATGAATACACATCAATTCATTGAATAGTGCAGTTACATTTACTAAATTCTATGTTTTAAGTAAAAATAAGTTTAGGGCACTCTAGTCAGCCATGTCGGGTATGCCTGTAACATACGTTACAAAGTCATCAGGGGATGCACTTCATCTCAAGGAGGTCGCTGGGTTGCTCACACACTTGTGAGCCATTCTTGGTGTGTGCTGAGGACATCCAAATGGACATTAATTAGCAATAACCTAAGAAAACCCAAGCTGAGATATCTTTGGCCTTGAGGAATTACGATGTATAATACAGAGTGTCTCCAACTTAGATGTTTTGCAATTTTTTGGCTTTAAAGTGTTGTAAAAGCCATACACATTTGGTAGACACTGCACTTCAAATTTTAAATTTTCATCTTTTCCCAGACTAGCAATATGCCGCTCGACCCTCTCTAGCAATGCTTGTCAGGCAGTGACCTGCAGCCCCCAGTCAGCCTCACAATCATGGGTGAATAACCGATGCGCTTACAGCACTGTTGTTTCTCGCTTTCAGTACGGTACTCAATCAACATGAGATATACAACACTTTATTATAAAATAGGCTTTGTTTTAGATAAGTTTGCCAGACGGTATGTAAGCTAATATAAGTATTCCAAGGTTAGACTAAGCTATGATGTGCAGTAGGTGAGGTGTATTAACTGCATTTTCAAATTATGATATTTTCAACTTACATTGGATTTATCAGGATGTAACCCTATCCTAAATTGAGGAAGATCTGTACATTTCAGACTCATATAGCAGTACTGTTTTTAAAACATACACTTTTGAAAATAACATTGCTACCAAAACAGACAATGGTTCAACGCTAACTACTCTGTCTAGCATAGATGGTTTGGATCAGTAGGATGATGTACATTGGAATCAGAAATATGGAGCTAGGAAAGAGGTTTTATTTGTTGGCCATCCCAGTCCTTTTCAGGGTGCTAACCAAGGGAGCCAGAGCTGTGCCAGCCGGAGAACTGAGCACTGGAAGGCCTGCCGTCCCCATGCATTAGGCACAGCTAGAGTGTGCACGGTTGGGGGGGGCAAGAGAGAGCAAGTGCCGGAGAGCCAAGTGAGAAAGTTCCAGAATAGAAGTGACAGGATCAAAAGATTGCTCAGGTTTGCTCACGCAGCAGTGTGGCAGTCAGAGAGAAGGCTGTCTTACTGAAGTCTTTGAAGACCAAGGTCCCAGCCCTTCTGGTACCCACAAAGAGCTTTTTAGAACTGCAGACTTCTTCTACCAAATACAGGTCAGGACTAAGTATGCCCAGAATGTGTATAAGCCTTTTTGCTTCTAAAACTCTCTCTTTCAGTTTATCAAACAACAGTCTGGGGAGGTCAGCCAAGTGGAATTACCCACATTCACAGATGGGGATGCATCTCTAAGTAGCTACAGAACTGCAGAACAATTTCTAGTCAGAGTAATTGTATTCTCCCTCTGCCCCATTTAAGATTGCAATTTGATTTGTGTGGCTAGAAAATGAAACATGTTTAAAACTTTGGGAAAAAACCCACAATGCCCATATGTAGAAATCAGTGCTAAGTAATAATCTAAAAGAGAATGGAAAAAAAAAGAATAATTAGCACAGACACATATTGCATACCTAAAAAACAGAATGCTGCTGGCTGTGGATCTGCTTTGCGAAATTAAAAAAAAAACATTTGACAGACAGTGTTATAATTTCATGCCTCTTATATGCATAGCTTCTAGAATTTAAGCTAGTGTAACTGTGCACATTACAACCCTTATCAAACTGTGCTTGGATCTAGCCTAAAAACAATTCCAAAATGACTATTATGGTGCATGTTCCCTAAATTACAAGAAAATGTCCTTCATTCTCCGTGTACTGTCTCTTTTTACATTTTCTTTAAAGCATATATATATATATATATATATATATATATATAAAACCATGATTTTAGGGAGAGAGATAATCAAATACATTAACATAGTGTATAATTAACATTTTGAACTTCAAATTTCAGCAGGAAGAGCCAAAAAAGGATTGCATTAGCACTGTAACATGGCTTTGCATAGTCAAGAGAAATTTCCAGTAGGGGTAAAAAAATGCAGAAAGGCTCTGAACCATCTTAAGCAGATTCCAGAGTAGAAGAGTAGCATCTTTAGGTTGTGCTCAGTCACATATCTTCCCTGAGCCTTGGTTAGCTCATTGCCAAATGGCCCACAGGGTACTAATTCTGGCCCCTGGCTGTATATCTAACCATCTTTTTTACCATTCTTTCCCTCACTCACTTACTCATCCTCTGCCACAGTGGCAGTCTCCATGTCTCCTGGATATGCCAAACACATCCTGCCTCAGGGCCTTTGCACTTGTTATCTTCTCTGCCTAGAAACAGCTCTCCTTCAGATATTTGCAGGTTCACTCATTTCTTTCAAGTCTCTATACTTGAATGGCCCTTCTGGATGAAGACTTCCTTTGTTCCTAGCAGTACCCTCCCAATGCTTTACTCTCCATATGATCTTTCCTGACTGTTTTTCTTCATAGTGTTTATCTCTACCTGCCATTATTTGTTTTCCTGTTTATTGTCCCCACCCCTCACTAGAATGTCAGGTCCATAAGCACCGGAACTTTGTTCTTTTCCTATTTCCCAACTCTTCAAAGAGTGTCAGCAACGAAGTGGAAGCTCAGTAAATATTTGTAGAAAGGAAGGAGGGAGAGAAGGGAAGGAAATCTTGATGCCCCCTTTTTTCCATCTAAAATTCCAAATTTGCATCATGCTTTTATGTTATTTCCACTAACTGGTTTATAATGGGAAATTAAGTGATTAAAATGAAAAATAATAATCTCTTTTAAAATTAAAAAAATTGATTGTGGTCAAATATACATAGCATATAATTTGCCATCTTAACCATTTTTAAATGTATAGTTCAGCATAATTTTTTTAATTGGGACAGTTTCAAAGGGAATGCCCCAGCCCAGCCTTCCTATTATACCTCTTCTAAATCAGCAAAAGACTGCCCCAGTCCAAAAAAATTGTGCTACATTCTTAAATATTTATACTGACCAGATTAATGCTTTTCAGGTAGAACGGAAATGCAATGCAATATACTTGTGCTAAAGCAAGATAATTAAAGAATTTACTAAAAAAATGCATGCTAATTTATAATGGACCGTAAGTCACATGGTCTGGTAATGGAACATATGTTTAAAGCGGTATCATTAACTTCGTTTCATCTTGCCAAGTGAGTCTAAGGAACATTAGATGACACTTCATTTAGTGATTATGCTACACATCATTTTAAACTCTTCATAAGCATAAGACTTGGTCAGATGGCCCTTGTGACCCTCCTATGCTAGGCCAAGAGATTTATCCCTAATTTGCAAATGGAGAAATAGAGCCTCAGGAGAGTTACCACTTGCTCAAGGTCAACATGGGCTGTAGCAAAGCTGGTACTCACAGGTCTCCTAATGGCAACTTCTGAGTCTTTCTGCTCTGCCACACTGTTCAGTGACATTCCTAAATGTAAGTGGCTTGTTTTCCACCTCCTTTTATTATCTACTTTGCTATTCAAAGCCATTCTATATTGAAAATTCTTCCTTCAAGACTCACATAAAAGGGTGGTTTTAAAAAAAAATTTTTTTTTGAACCCAGCTCATGAATTTTCTAGACTAGCTTCTTTGCAATAAGGAATACCTTCCCTGAGAAAATAGCCCTACATGTGTCACCTGGCAGCTCAGATCTCACTTAGGAAATGCAACTTAATTTAATGGGGTGCTAGGAAGCAAGCTTGGGATGTATCCAGCATTTTAATATAGAGTTTCTGACCAGATGGTATTCACTTGCTCCTAAACTTATCCTTCTGTTATTGTGAGACTGCTTTTTTCTGTTACTGTAGCAATAAACTAAAGAGGTGAAGGTCATGGCTTTGATTTGTGTATAGGTCAGCTCCCTTCATTCAGTCTCTAAGATGTTAGTGCTATGACTGGCCCCGTTCCGTGGGCAACACCATGTCAAGTTCCAGAGTGGAACTGGGTGGATGGATCAGTGCAAATCCATTACCAGGGAGCTAAGCAGCAGGTACTCAAATCTTCACTCTTTCAGTGAAAAGCCACTGTGAAATTTCTAGAATATATATGTATGCATGTTAGATGTCCAATACAGTGTAGAACACAGTGAATGCTTACAGACTAAGCTTCAGTCTTAACTCAGTGTTAATCAACTATGAATAATAAGTACCTGCTATATTCCTGGCATTGTGCTGGGTGCTATGGATACATAATCAAGGCAGACATTGTCTGTGGAGCTCTTAAACTAGAAACTATAGTAAGTCTTTTCCTATAGTACTTACTATGTTCAAAGGACTGTAAGGGATACAAGGATGAAATACCATTACTATCCTTCAAATCCCACATATAAAATTAAAAAAGAAACAATAGGTAAACTGTGAAAAATTATATTTTATACACATATGTATGTATAAAATATTTGAAATAATTGACATTCTCTGAAGAAAATGGAGAAATACTCAAAAATGTTAGCTACTGTTACTATTAAGTACACCTTTACAATGTCTATTTGATGTTCCTTACAGAAAGGCAGGATGTATCTCCAAAGCATAGCTGGGTATCAGATGTCTAAGAGGCAGCTTTCACTTTATTTGTACATGGGCATATACTGAGCAGGGCTGTGCTCTTTAGGAGAGTTGAACAAAAGTATATTTTGTGATGTAAAAATTTTAAAGGGTATCAGTCCTAAGCTAACTGAGAGAATCTAGGTCACAAGAAATTGGGTCACAGTAAAGTTTTCCCTCAAAAGTTTTAAACTTTCTTACAATAAACTTTTTGCTAGAAAAAGGTAACCCAACCTTTGAACATAAGGTTAGCATAGAACAGAAGCTGGCAGCCTCACTGCTTGGGGTCAGCATATGCATGTAGATGCTGAGATCATGAACTTGAGATCGGAGAGACCTCATGATGGTGCTGGTGATATGATGCTGGAACAGAAGACAGCCAAGACGACGGTGATGATAAGCATGATACTGATGAGCTCAGTGGCCCTCTAGCTCCATGCATGATATACTCTTCTAACGGCCAATGTTACACATACACACACACACACACACACACACACACACACACACTCTAGACTGGAAAATAACAGAACTCTACCATTACAGGACAAAGCTCTATGAATTGTGTTTCTCCTTCACCCTGTGAACAAGGACTTTGCTCATAAGATGACCATTTGCTTTCACCAAGCTGACAGACCCAGGTAGGGAGCCAGCTTGGAGAGTGTCTTGGCCTCACCAGCACCGCATTCATAACCAACTGAGCTGACTAGTCTGACGTGACTAGTCCTTGAGTTGTTTTCTTTGGCTCCACAGTAGAACTTTCTGCAAGAAATATTTTTCTTACTGGGGTCATTTTTTCTCCTCAGTGAATGATCCTCTGGAATATTTTTCTTCTGATTACAGGGACTCTTTGGGAGTCACTCTTTGGAAGAAGGCTTGGGAAGAAGGTAACATGCCTTTCTGAGACTTAAGAATAACCACTTAATTTCACTGTTATAGTCTAATAGGCACAGACTTGCAAATTTCATAGAAAAACGAAGAAATTGGAGCAATTTGGCAATCTAAAGGGAGAGTAGAAAATAGTGAACTTATAACTTCACTTTGTAACTACATTATCTTTGCAGTATGAAAAATATCCATCATTCAGTATACGACAAATAGTTATCTTCGAGATACTCTTTATTTTTCACAAACTCTCTGCCTAAGAGGTTTTGATGCCCTTAGGTGGTAGACTTTGGGAATCCTGGGTAAAATGAAGGCTGTGAATAGCAAGCAACTCAAAATATGCTGAGAAGCAGAGTAACATGTGAGCATCTGATGCTGCTAAGACTTGGCTTCTGTCTTGGAAAAGGGATACACTTAACCTGTAGCTATTCCAACTTAGTGATATGTGTCATAAAATCCTCACTCTGCAATAGCGCTTTCAAAAACCCTAATAAATTTTAATTGGATTTGAGACTGAATTTTCAGATAACTGTCTCATCATACGATATTTTTTATTTAGGAATTAGAACACTAAAGATTAATTTACAAATGAAGCTAATCTAACACTTTCATGGAACCCTTTATTCTTCTATATCTAGCCATTTTGTATTTTAAACATTATCACATTTTGTTAAGGGATGGATGTTATATGTTTCAATGCAAATAAAGAAACCCCCCAGCCATGTAAAGGAAATCGTTTAAGGAAAATGTAATAGTAATGGTTCTCCACTGTAAACTACTTCCCCTAACCATTTTGGTGGGAAGACTGATTAAAACTGAATTTTTAAATACTTTAATAGGTCAAGTAATAATTAGCACTTAGTACTTCTGGTTGCTGGACACTGTTGTGCTAAGCACTTTGCAGACACATCTTGTCTAATTAGCACAAAACTTTGAACTCGATTAACTGTTCTTAAGTGAGAAGAGCAACTTGTTGACCTACTAATTTTAAATGGCATCATGGGAAAGGTGTATCCAAACCTCCCAAATAGTGTTAAGAAAAACATTAATTTTATTTGGCACCCTCTAGTGCGAAGAATGGGGAAAGCAATTCCCAACCAAAAGTGCTCTTACATTTCTTTCATTCATTCCATGAATATGCATGGCTTCCCTACTAAGTGCAAGACCCTGTGATGGGGGCTGATACCGAATAAGGAGTGAAACAGACCTGCTCCTGCCTTCAAAACACTGATAGTCTACTTTGAGACAAGCAACAAAAAGAAGTTTTTAAAAAATGCACTATTGCAGATTGTGACCAAGACAAACCACTAGGGTCCTGTGATAGTTGTAGGGGCCCCTCTGTGGATAAGTATGCAGTTGGGGCGTAGAGCTGTCCAGGCAGGTACTAGCATGTGTGAAGGTGCTGTGTGCCCAGCTGTTTGGTATATCTGGGAATTCCACTATGGCTGGAGCATAGTGAGGGCGAAGCACAAGATTAGGTTGGAGAGAGGACCAAGACTCTGTGAAGGAGGATGTGGTCGGGAGTATTTGTTCTGAGGTGAAGGGAAGCAGGTAAAGAGTTTCGGCTGGGTCGTGAGCCAATGAGCTTCCTATGTTGTGAAGACCTCTCTGACTCTGTGGAGGAAGGGATTACGGGGAGTGAGGGAGGGTCTTGCCCTTACTGGGGAGAGACCAGTAAGGCGACTTGGTGGGAGCTGAAGTGCTTCTTCAGCTGGATTAAATAAAACAGAATTCGGGCTGGATCAGTGGTTCCCAACTGGGGCAGACTTTGTCCGCATGGGACACTTGGCAACATCTGGAGACATTTTTGGTTGTCACAAAGGGGAGGTGGGGGTTTCTCACTGGCATCCAGTCGGTAGTGAATAGGGGTACTGCTAAAAACCCTGCAGTGCACAGGACGGCACCCCTGCCCCAGCAAAGAATGTTCTAGCCCCAAATGTAAATGGAGTAGAGGTTGGAAAGCCTAGGCTAGAGGTTTAGCAAAAGTGAGAGAGATAAGTAGATACATTTTTAAAAATCTTAAACTGGGGAATGTCTGGGACTTAGTGATGGATAAATAGAGAGCAAGTATCAGGTGTGACTCACCCGGTTCTGGCTTGAACAAATGTGGGCTGTCATTTACCAACACAGGGAGGATGATGGGAGGGGCTAGACTGTAACAGAGAAGAAATAAATAACTCATCTTTGAACATACCCAGTTTGAGGTGCCTGGGAAATAGCCAAGAGGAGATGTGATTTTCTGAGTCTCCAGTGTTACCAAAATCATAGTAGTAATTAATGTACCAGACATCATTCTAAGAATTTTTGTACATTATTTTATTAATCCTATTGACAGTAAAGATCAACATTCATTCTTTGAATCCTCTTGATGATTTCCTCCGATATAGGCAATGCATTGCTGAAGGCTCACAGTACATATTATGCCTTCCCTAATAAAACAGAATGTGTCAGCAGCATAAAAAAATCCTAATCACTATGCCATCAAAGATACTCAAAATTATATTTGCCATTTTTCAAAAAGCTTTTGCCATTTGTATTTTAGGAAATATCCTGAAAGTATTTATCTTCTTTATTGCTTCTGATTTTGATACAGTAGCACAATTTTACCCCAAAGAGGACATCATTTAGGAAATATAAGCATGGTCTCTTGAAACAGTTAAACATTCCAGGAGAGGTTCCTGCCATTTAATATTCTCTCAAAACCATCTGGCCCTCCATTTTCCTGGCCAAATGATACAGTTTTCAAAACACATTTCCAACATTAAAAGATGCAGCTAACTAACGTCAGGAGGCCTGAAGGAATGGAACCAAGCCATTCTAAGTTACATGAAATGTAAGTCACTCTGTGATATTCATGATGGGTGTCTGGGAGCAGTTTTGCTTATTTAGTCTGAGAGAAAGAAACTTAAATAGCAAGAGTATGAAAGCTCATATTGTTACAGTGAGCTGTACCGCAGTTGTAAGGTTCAGCTAGACTCTGTAAAAATGGGACTCCAGTTAGGAGTTTGTTAACAAGGCCAACTCCTGGGAGGGTATATTTGTAACGTGGCTCAGGGCTAACGTTTCAGGTCAGCCTACACTATGGGAGAAAATAAAGTACCCTGTTCAGTTTAGAAGGAACCACTCAGCTCAGAATGTAGGAATACAGAGGATTTGTGATCCTCATTTGTCTTGGGGCAGTCTTCCAGAGATCTCCAGTCTCTTCTATTTCTACTCTGCCCAGAACCTGACAGATTTATATCAAGTGAGAATCACTGCTTTGATAAGCCTGAGTCCTTCCTGTCACTGCTGAAGATAGTGAAGATAGTAATCTATCTCCAGGGGCAAATAAGGTTCCCCATTGCATACTGCAACCTATTTTCTGTTTGGTTGGGTTCTAGGTCTTTAGGTCCCTTCAGAAAAATTCTAGAATTTCTAACTTCTGTGGTTCAGTGGAACATCTTGAAAGTCTGTTACTTAGAGTTAACAGCATTTCCTGCACCTCATTACACAACTTCCTTAGCTGTTCTAAAAGTGGCTTTGGGATTTTTTTTCCCTAGGGAAGGCGGAGGGTCAGGAAGCTGAGTAGCAAGATAAAAAAGCACAGTTCTGGGAGGACTGGCCCTAGTTTCATTCCCTCCAGTGAAATTAGCCATACATGCTGAACAATTTCATAGCATCTAGACACTCTTTCACAATGTCTGTGTCAGTGTGCACAGGCAGCCTGATCAGAGACCCGACTCTTATTACCTCAAGAGTTCCCCCAAACACTATGTTACATAGAGACATATATAAAGACATATTCACATATGGATGTCTATAGAATGTTTTTTAATGGAAACTTCAAGGTAGTATGTTTTCTAACTTGCAACATGTTCTTTAGTTTTCTGCCTATCTTTCTGGAAGAGAATATCCTTTTTTGGAGGGGAGAGGGGTGAAGATGTATTTCAGTCACATTTATTAATTTGAATGCATTTTACTATGCTTAATAAAATTCTGAATCACACATAGCTTATAGGATAATTTATATATCCTGTATGTATCCACGATATTTGCAGTTCTTCAAAAATATACAATTAATGAGTTCTCAATGAATAATATTCAGGTCTACCATTGAGGAATACACAATACCAATTCACTAAAAAGATTAAATGCTACTAATTTTAAGACCTGCATTCCCTCTCTTTTTACCTCCTATCCAGATTTTTTAATTGTGTTGACTTGGTTTTGTATCTCTGATAGTTATAATGGAATATCTTGAGTTACCCTTGGGACACCTGTATCCTGTTGTATGGTTGGAAATGAGTGGATTGTGTGCAGACAAAGAACTAAATGTGACTGAGCTCAGAGTCTGGACCAGGCACTCTGCCAGGTATTTACACCTGGTGGTTAGCTCATTTAATTATTAATGCATAATGAACTTGTATACATATGCACACTGGTAGTGGAGAACTTTCTTCACAGAAGTAATAAGGAAATGTAGGCAAAAATGAAATAAGCTGGGAGGAGAGAAGCAGTCATACTCCCATTCCCCAAAAGTAATCACTGTTCAGTCTATTCCTCACAATAATTTTGCTATGGTTAGGCTTTAAAAAAACCCTAGTTGTAATGATACTATATGTATAATAATAATATATACATATAATTATGCAGAATTAGAGTAATAATGTATGTACAATGATTTAAAATATTTTCAGTTAACATTAAAAATGCTTTATGAGATGGTGTGGTTATATTCTTTTTAAACAGTTGATTTAATTCCATCTATGGCTGTATCATATTTGTCTTAATCACTGTAAAGTTGATCATGGACATTTTAAGCAATTAAAAAGGTTAGATAAAAAAAACTTACATTGTCATTTTAAGTTAAAAAAATGAAATCCAAGTTAGGTCATGCAAAGAAATCAAAACCTTAAAAAATACATTAATATTTCATTTTATAATTATCCTATAGGCCATGCATAATTCAGAATTGTATTAAGCATATTAAAGTGAATTCAGATTAATAAATTTGACTGAAATACATTCTCACATTCTTCCCCACCCCCCACCCCATACCCCCCAAAATAAAACTCTACTGAAACCTAATTTCCTTGAATTCTGTATGCGCTTTTAAAAGATAGCTAAAAACTTATAGTAGTGAGATAAAGAAAGCAAGCTACTGTTTCTCTCCTCAAACAAGGAGTTATCTTGCCCCACCAGCAACATCCTTTGCTGCAAAAGTCATTTGACTTAGTTAGTGTATTAGTTTCCTAGAGCTGCCATAACAAAACCCCACAGACTGGGCAGCTTAAGCAACAGAAACTTATTTTCTCACAGTTTTGGAGGCTGGAAGTGCAAGATGAAGGTGTTGGCAGGTTCATCTATTCTGGGGCCTCAGTCCTTGGCCTGCTGATGGCGGCCTTCTCCCTGGGCCCTCACACAGTCTTTCGTCGCTGTGCATGTCTGAGGCCACATGTCCTCTTCTTATAAGGACTTCGGTTACACTGGCCTAGGATCCACCCATATGACCTCATTTTACCTGAATTGCCTCTTTAAAGGCCTTGTTTCCGAAAACAGTCACTTTCTGAGTTACTGGAGGTTAGGACTTCAACATGTGGATTTTGGGGTAACACAACTCAGCCCAGAACATTTAGCAAGATTAGCAGTGACAAGACCTCTCCCTTTTTCTTTTCTCCTAGGATGTCTGATTAACAAAAAAAAAATCTTCCTTTTTTTTTAAAAAAAGGAAAGTAAGAAAAACAGATGTAGCTCCTCTCTAACACTCACCCTACACCACCACCAAGAAAAACATTTTTTTTTAACTTATTTTCTTCATTTGAAGTCTCAGATCACATCTGTATTGGGCATGTTTTCAAATCTTGGGCAAGATCTCAGAATAGCAAGGGGCACAACTTTTGCACTGAATTCCTTTAAAGAAATAGCCACAGTCTTGCTGCAATTTCAAAAGAAGAAACAAAAAGAAAATGCTAGTAAAATTGCTGCTTTTGACATACACTTGAGGCCAGCTTCCTGGTACTTGATGCCACAGAAGCACTGTCCTTTGACAGTCTCCTGACTGCCTGTCCCAACTGGAACCCATACCAAAAATAAACCATATTTTCTTTTCAGGACCTGATCATAGAATCTCCTACCAACTCCAAATACATAAAAGTCCTCCTTGAAATATATCCTTAACTTTGTAAAGATTTTGTTAAACACCAGAAACCTAAACTTAACTGTAAGAGAGATTTTAAGTGGAAACAGTCCAGGGAAGCCTCCTCTTTGAAGAAATGGCCAGTGGCTCTTTTGTTCTTTTATTTTTATAGGAGACACGGTGAGGGATTTTCTATCCCTTTCTGTATCTTTTTGTGAAATCTAATCCTGTTTTGCTAGAGGTTGCCTTCCCTGTTCAGTTTGCCATGCCAGCAGGGGTGAAAAGTTGCATTTAACCCATTTCTCAAGTTTATTAACATGGTGCTGCTGAGGCAAGTCAGCCCCCCCCCAGTGACTGCCCTGGGTCCCAGCTGAAGTATCCACTTTCCCTATGATATATTATCATAAATACAATGCCAAAAATTATTATGTTTTGGACCAGGTGACTGATTCTGAATTTCCTGGCTCTACTGAAATGAAAATAAAAGACCACTCAATACTATAACAAGAGTTATATTTGGAAAGACCACTTTCCTTTCTTGGGGATGGTGAGAGTATGAGTTGAAATGTAAAACTCTTGGACCTTTTTGTGTTTTGTGACCTTGGGCAGGGAAATGCAGAGCCAGTTCACCTGCATGGATCTGGGACCTTCCCTTTGCTAAGGAACCTGCCAACTATGGGCTAGACTATGTGATGGCAAGGAGGGAGACAGTACCCCTTCAGTCTGTTACTGCATCAAAATGTGAAGAGGAGCCCCACCAGTGAAACCAAATGTGGTCATTTCAGGCGAATTCCCCTTCTCCTCCTCCACAGCTAAAGGCCGTACTGCAGCCCCAAGATGGCCATTTTGCAAGAAAATACAGTCACAAGTGGAAACATTTGAGAGTGGACAATTTCAGGAAAATGTCTAGAAATACCACTCGTGAGCAATTGCCCGCCAATATACTCAGTACAATGGCAATTTGAATTGTTTTGTAAGCTATTTATTAAATGTTTGTGTCCTCTTCTACACTGTAAGTTCTGTGAAGGCAGGGATTGATTGAGTGAATAGAGAATTGAATGAAAGAATGAATAAAAGCACCACCGAGAAAGTACAGGATTTGGATTTAGAAGGCTTACGTAGGAATCCTAAGGATTTAATTCTGTAATCATAATGATTTTTTTAACAAAACGCCTGTGTTCCTTACACCATGCTGAATATTTTAATCTTCATTTTTTTTTCCTACAATAGAAATAACCAGTATTTTCTAAAAGTTGTCTGAGTTCCTGATTCTTGGGTGACCAACTATCCCGGTTTGCCTGGGACTAGCAAAGTTTCCAGAATATGGAATTTACGGCACTAAATCCAGGAAAGTTCTGGGAAACCGGGATGAGTTGATCGAGCATAGTCAGCACTGAACTAGTTGCTTTTTATTTGTATGTCATCTGATCCTCACGAAAGCACTACTAGATAAGAAGATACTTTTCATTATCCCATTTTACAGATAAGGCTATGGAGTCCCAGGCATGTTAAGGAACAAAAACCTAGGAATGCTTTCTTTGGGAGCCAAGGCCTAACTATATTATGAAGCTCCACTGCTTCACATCAGAAAAATGGGAACTGTAGTACCCTACTTCGTGGATCTTACCTGATTATTGAGATGATGATAATAAATTCAATAAATTCATGTGCAGCATTTTACTTTCTGCAAAGCCGTCTCTCATTCAACCCTACAGTGAAGAGAGGTCATTAAAACTAAGTTATAGTCAACCCAAGTCGACCATTCATTGAGAACTCTGTGGCTGTCCCTCCAGGTTCCAATCAACCATTTCTCACTTCTGTTTTTAGAGAAGACACAGACAATAGGAGAGGAAGGGAAAGAGAAATTAATCTTCATCAGCAAACTATTTCCTCCAAAGGGACTTTTTAATCATTATTGTAATGAAACTTTCCTTTTTCCAAAGTCTGTGCTAAGGTTGAAAGAACAACTTTAACTGGAGAATAAATGAGTGAGTGCCTTAAAGTGGTGAGGTTGTAAATTGCCCATCAAGCCTAAGGATTCATGGTCGGCTGCATTCTTTGTTTATCTCCAAGAGTTCCCTGGTCCTTCACCTGGGAGTGCCCACAGTCGTATATATTTTTCAGGTTAGCCAAATCCCAAAGTTATAGGCAAGAAGAAATTTAATAAGCTGGGGGGAGAGGAGGACACATGTGCATTCAACAAACATATAGGACATTCATAATAGAACAAACATACTAGAACATTCTCTGGTAGGTCAAGCAAGTTTATATAACTTAATTGAAAATAAATGCCTTATAGATTAAGCATACAACATGTCAGACTCCTGAAGAAAATGCCGAAAACTGACTTTCAGTTACACCTGAGGATGTATCATATTTGTAATATGTGATGATATTTTTAGACATATCTTTGGCTCCCCACTGCTTTTAAACTTGGGTACAAACACCTTGTCTTGATAGTGAATGCTTTCTACAACATATTTCCTGCCTTATTTTTCTCTGTTCCCCAACTTTTTTGTCAGACTGGACTTTCCTATGTTATCTTGCTTCCACGCCTTTATTCAGGCTCATGCTTCCACCTAGAACTCCCTCCCCATTCCTCATCTCCACCTGAGAAACTTGTATTGGACATCTGTTTCTCCTTTTATTCAGCACCCTTTTGAATTTTGGGGGGCCTATCCTGCCCAAGCGCAGTCAGTGGGTACAGTGGAGCTGAGCCTATCTTTGACTGCTGAAGTAGGTCTGTGGTCCAGACCTGATCAAACAGAGCTCTGTGTGTATATTTTGCTGGACTTATCAGGAGAGAGATACTCTCTTTGGTGGTATCCCGGGAGAGCTGGTGTCCATCTTTCCTTGCAGAAGGAAGAAGCCTGTGTGAAAACAGAGCCAGGACAAGGTGAAATAGCCAAGAGTTGGAGAGTCAGCTGTCTCAGGCATCATTTAGATATCCTGGATCCAGCTGCCCCGAAAGCAGGATACCTCTTGATTTTTTTCAGTTTGCTAAATTAACACATTTTTCTATTTTTGCTTAAACTAGTTTGATTTGAGCTTCTGTCACCAAAGGCAAAAAAAAAAACCTAAAAATATGAGTTATATAAAAACCTACCCATATTTATGGTTTCATTTCAAAGGTCACCAATTTCCTAAAGCTTTCCAGGCCTCAAAAGAGGGGTTACCCTTTTTTATTTCAAAATCTCCTTGTGCTAAATACTTTTCATGATATTTTTCATAATCTACCTTGGGTTGATCAATTACTTATCAATCCTATACAGTCTTGACTATAATATAAGTACCTTGAAGAGAGGGGCTGGGATTTAACTTGTTTTGCTTTTCTCACAGTTTTGCACAGTGTTAACTAGTGAAATGCATCAAATCATATTAACTTTGCACTAAACAGTTTAAAGGACATAAGGTTGCCCCAAAATAGCTTTCACACCTATTTTGTTCAGAGGTCACAAAGAAATTGTATCAGGAAATGTAGAAAAGAAAAATGTGAGAAAAGTTCCTTTCTCCGTTGTTAGCAATGTGGTTACTGTGATTTATAATGTGTATAAAAATCTTATATAGTAAGCAAGGTAGAGATGTGAAAATAAGGTACCTATAAGAGACTGTGAGTTCTTCAGGAAAAATACAGTGAGAAAATAAGGGCTTTCCAAATCAGATACCTGGATTTGACCTGGACTTTCCGTCTTACGTGATTTGGGGATGAATTCCTTAATATTTGTGAGTCTCCATGTCTTAATATCTAAAATGACACAAATAAGTGTCGCCAAAGGCTTGTTGTGAGGATGGAGTGGTGAGAGAGATTGCTTCCTAGCATACAGTTCTGGCTACTGTCACAATATCCACAATATCAATGGTTTAAATAAGAAAGATTTTGATTTCTCTCTCTTGTAACAGGGTACACAGAGCCCAAGGCTGGGAATGTGACTCCACAGTGTCAGGGACCCAGGTTCCTTCTGTCTTGTGGCTCTGCCATCTCCACTTTGTTGTTTTCATCTTTAATTGTCCAAAATAGCTTACCAGCCAGACTTCCTTCCAGCCAACAGAAAGAGGAGAGGCAAAGCTGAGAGCATGCCCCTTATTTAAAAATGCAACCAAAACATTCCACTTGATTGTTCACATCCCAGTGGACAGAACTTAGTTATACATCTAATATGGAAGAAGTTAGGAAACCCATTGTACATTCTCAGTAGCAAAGGCTCAAATAATGTTATGGTTTTAGAAAATGTAGTTATTATTAGAGAAGAAAAGGAAAACTGGTATTAGGGCACAGTATGGGATTTATTTAAGTCACCTGGCACATCTCCTGGCATACCTGATATTACCTTTTCCCACCCCCTTTTTGGTAATTGGTATATTAAAGATTCTGAGTAGTATTTGCTCACTGTTGGTGGCTTTGTTAATTGGCAAGATCCTTTGGAAAGCAGCATAAATATACATAGGAGTTGTGGTAATCCAACTCTTAGGGATCCATTCAAATGAAATAACACAGAAGTAGAAGCCGTTCATTCCAGTGTGACTGGAAGAGCACAGTTGTAATCGTTTTGCTCTTGCACAGTAGCAGAACAGAAGCCGTCCTTGCCATTTCTGAGGCAGCTTCGAAATCCTCTGATGCTGGTCCTGCACACCATGATGGGCCAGTGCTGACTGGATGATACAGCGACAGCGAAGCTTTAGCCAATGTCGCACAGACCGAATGATCCTTCAGAGTTGTCCTGCATCATCTCTCATTGAATGTGGGCTTCCCTTGGGAACAGTGAACAGGCTGTCTCTGGGCAAGGACACGTCCTGGGGAGGAATCCATCTGAGAGGTGCTGGTATCCAATAGTGCCAGCATCCAGGAGAAGGAACACCTCAGTCCTGAAGCGGGGATTTGGGCTGCGCAGACCTGTGTCCCCTACAGGGGTCAGCACTGATCTGTGCTGAGCTGATAAGATCCTGCTGTATGAGAGTTCGAAATGGGAGACAAGTAAAACGGAAATGGGGAACAAGTTCGCTGCAGTGTTTGAGGTGTGGTCTCTGAACTCATGTGATCCTCAGAGCTGCCTGGTTACTAACCTTCTTAATCCCTGGCTGTTCAGTGGTTCATTGGATTTAATTTGTTTCTGTTACCAAGAGAACCTTAAATAATTTGCCAACAGTCCAGTGATTATTATGAATATGACAATATTATGCAGCTATCAAAATGGTAATGTCATTTCGATAACAATGTCAAATACAAAAATATGTCCAAGATATAATTTTAAGTGAAACTGAACAGAAAATATTTCTTTATGTAAACATTAGTAAGTAAAAGTAACAAATTCATCCAAGAGCATTATCAAAATAGTGAAAAGACAACCTATTAAATGGGAGAAAATATTTGCAAATCATATAATATCTGATAAGGATCTAGTGTCTAGAGTATAGTAAGAACTTTCAGCTCCTACAACTCAACAACAAAAAGACAACGCAATTAAAAAATGGGTAAAGCACTTGAATAGACCTTTCCCAAAGAAAATACACAAATGACTAACAAATAGAGGAAGAGATGCTCAACATAAGTCATGAGGGAAATGAATACTGAAACCACAATGAAGTACACTTCGTATCTACTCCATTTTCTATTTTAAAAAAAGGAAAAATAACAGTTGGCAAGGATGTGGAGCAATTGGAACCCTTGGATATTTTTGGTGGGGATTTAAAATGGTTTAGCCACTGTGGAAAAGAGTTCAGTGGTTCCTTAAAAAGTTAAATTTATAATTACCATATGATGCAATGATTCTACTGGTAGGTATATACACAACAGAACTGAAATCAGAGACTCAAACAGATGTTCATGGATGTTAACAGTAGCTCTGTTCACAATAACCAAAAGGTGGAAACACTCCAAATGTCCATTACAGAGAAATGGATAAACAAAATGTGGTATACCCATACAATGGAATATTAATTAGCCACAAAAAGGAATGAGGTACTGATACATGCTACAATATAAATGGACTGTGAAAACATTATGCTGCATGAAAGAAGCCAAGCCCAGAAGGCCACATCTTGTATAATGCCATTTCTATGAATGGTAACGCCATCAAGACAGATTGGTGGTTGTCAGGGACTGAGGGGAGAAGGGAATGAGGAACAACTTGCTTAATGTGTATGGGGCTTTTTTGGGGGGTGATAGAAATGTTTTGGAACTAACTAGAGGTGGTGGTTCCATGACATTATGACTGCACTAGATGCCACTGAATTGTTCACTTTAAAATGGTTAAAATTACGTTATGTGATCTCACCTCGATTGAATAAAAAGGCTAATGGAGAATAAAAGGTAATATTTTCAGGGTAATTTGATTAGAATAGAAGTAGTTTTTAAAAGCATTACATCACCCTCTATGTGTGTGTGTGACACAAACACACATGTGGTGGTGGATTTTAATTAACTGTATTGTGGTGATAAGGGGTTATGCATATATAAGTAGACTCTTTTTGCTATGGAGTAAATAATTACTTGCTTCCTAAAAGAATTAAAATATTTAGTATGGGATA
The DNA here is from genome assembly GCA_032199065.1 of Smutsia gigantea. NCBI lineage: Eukaryota > Metazoa > Chordata > Mammalia > Pholidota > Manidae > Smutsia > Smutsia gigantea. The sequence continues at coordinate 16,232 of JAVSCE010013581.1, read as the reverse complement.
AATAATTCTCAGAATATTAGTATGAACATGCTGCATCTGGAGACAGTGCTCTGTGATAACACATCCTTCAGCAATGTAACTTTTGGAAGTAACGTGATTGGCAGCTGGCTCTTGTCCTTCCGAGCAGCCTGAGTGTTGTCATTTCAGTAACCTCAATTTAACACAGTGCTTCACTGTGTGCAGTTGCATTTTTTGGACCACAGTTATATTGTATTGGCATGGTTTATTTGTAGCACCTTTAAAAAAATTCTCAATTCTTTTATCATCAGTTTTCTGGTATAAGACATAAGCATAATATAGTTCCTTCCAGAAATCCATGTAAGAATGGAAATAGAAAATGAAAATACCCATCATTCTATCGCAAGAATGAAAGCATTAAATTTTGTTTTTTCACACTCATGTGCACACCCACATGTGTATATAGTTATTAGGTTACATTTATGGCAACAGATAGTACTATGTTATCCATGCCGTATTTTTTGACTTAAAAATGTTATAAATAATTTTCTCTAGCATTATTCTTCTATTACAGCATTTTAAATTTATATAGCTATACCATAAATTATGAAACTGATTTATTTTCATACATCTAATTTTTGTCAGTATTCCTGCAATTAGTCCATTGTGCTCTATTATAACCATTCCTAGTTATCTTCTTCATTCATTGTTACCTTCTTTATTTTCGGGGGGTTGGGGGGACATAGCTTCCAATTTTTACTACAATATCTCTAGTTTCACTATAAAGAACAATGAGATGGACACTCTTGAATTTAACCCTCTTTGTATTTCAATTCAGTTATCATACGATAACTTCTTTTTTATAGTGATATATAATTGACATATAACATTATATTAGTTTCAGGCATATAGCATAATGATTCCATATTTGTGTATATTATGAAATGATCATAATACATTTAGTTAAAATCCATCACACAGCATAGTTTAAATTTTTTCCTTGTGATAACTTTTAAGATCTACTCTCTTAGCAACTTTAAAATATTCAATACAGTATTATTAACAGTAGTTCCCATGTTCTACCTTACATCCCCATGACTTACTTACTTTGTAAGTAGAACTTTGTACCTTTTGACCCCCTTCACCCCCTCGACCCTCCTCTGGCATCCACCAGTCTGTTCTCTGTATATTATGAGTTCAGGTTTTTGTTCATTTCTTGTTGATTTTAGATTCCACACATAAATGAGATTATTCAGTATTTGTCTTTCTGTAACTTATTTCACTTAGCATAATGCCCTCAAGGTTCATCCATATTCTCATAAATGGCAAAATTTCCTTCCTTTTATGGCTGAATAATATTCCATTGTGTATATATACACCACATTTTCTTCATGCGTTCACCCATCAGTGGGCACTTAGGCTGCTTCCATGTCTTTGCTGTTGTAATACTGCAATTAAAGAATTAAAATATTTAGTATGAGATAAATAATTCTCAAAGTATTAGTATCAACATGCTGCATCTGGAGACAGTGTCCTGTGATAACACATCCTTCAACAATGTAACTTTAGATGTAAAGTGATTGGCAACTGGCTCTTGTCCTTCAGAGCAGCCTGAGTGTTGTCTGAGTTAGTGTTTCCATTTCTTTTGGATAAATACCCAGAAATGGAATTGTTGGTTTGTATGGTAGTTCTATTTTTAATTTTTTTGAGTATCTGCCATAATATTTTCTATAGTAGCTTTGTCAATTTACATTCCCACTAGCAGTGTAGGAGGGTTCCCTTTTTTACACATCCTTACCAACACTTGTTATTTCTTGTCTTTTTGATAATAGCCATTCCAGCAAGTGTGAGAAAGTATCTCATGTGGTTTTGATTTGAATTTCCATGATGATTTGTGATGTTAAGCACCTTTTCATGTGCCTGTTGGCTGCCTGTATGTCTTCTTTGGAAATATGCCTGTTCAGATCCTCTGTGCATTTTTTAATTGGATTGTTTGGGGTTTCTTGCTATTGCATTGCCTGAGTTCTTTATCTATTTTGGATATTAACCCTTTACCAGTTATATATGATTTGCAAATATTTTCTCCCATTCTGTAGGTTGCCTTTCATTTTGTTGATGGTTTCCTGGCCTGTGCAGAAGCCTTTAGTTTGACAGAGTCCTACTTTGTTGCCTTTGGTTTAATGGTGTCAAACCTAAAAAAATAACTGCTAAGACCAATGTCAGGGAGCTTACTGCCTATGTTTTCTTCTAGGATTTTCATGGTTTCAGGTCTTACATTCAAGTCTTTAATCCATTTTCACTTGGTTTCTTTCTGTTTGTTTGTTGTAAGATAGGAGTCCAATTTTATTCTTTTCCATGTGACTATCCAGTTTTCCCAATAACATTCATTGAAGCGACTGTTCTTTCCCATTGTATATTCTGGGTTCCTTTGTCATAAACTAATTGCCCATATATGCATGTATGTTTATTTTCTGGATGTTAAATTCTGTTCCATTGATCCATGTGTCTCTCTTTACACCAACACCATACTGTATTTTGATCACTATGGCTTTGTGATACAGTTGAAATCAGGAAGTGTGAAGTCTCCAACTTTGTTCTTGCACTTCTTTTCACTTTTTGTTGTTCTTCCACTTCTTTCTTCTTTTGGCTATTAGGGGTCTTTTGTGGTTCCATACAAATTTGAGGATTGTTCCATTTCTGTGGAAAATGCCATTTGATTTTTGATAGAGATTACATTGAATCTGTAGATGGCTTTGGGCAGTATGGCCATTTAAACACTACTAATTCTTCCAATCCATGAGCATAGAATATTTTTCCATTTATTTGTGTCTTTTTCAATTTTTTCATCAGTGTTTTATAGCTACAGTTATAGTCCTAAAAGAAAACTCCCAGAGCTAGAGTATCTTGTCAAAAGGGAAATTTGGAAGATTTTATGCTTTGATAAGTTGCCTTCCTGTTAGGTTACCTTAATTTCCCCATACAACAAGAATGTCTAAGATCATGCCACTGTTCTACATCCTTGGCAAAATAGGCACTATCTCTAGTTAAGTGTTTTTAAATTTTTATTTTTGATGACAATAAATAATATGGTTTATATATCAAAGGAAACTAAGGGTACACAAAGGAAAGGCTCACTCCTACCCATGTATACCATCTCTCGGAGCAACCAATATTAACAGTTTCTTGTGTATCCTCCCAGAAATAATTTATGTGTTCATAAATGGTAGCAGTGTAAACACACTGTACTGTGCACTTACTTAGCTGTATATTTTGAATGTAGCATCTTCATTTTTTAAAATGGTTGCACGCTTTTCTACTGTTGAAAGTTATATACTTAGCAAGTCCCCTTTTGATTGACATTTAGGTTGTCTTTAACCTTCTGCTGTTACAGACAGTGTATAGAAGAATTATTTTGTAAACCTATCACTTTGTACATGCACAAATTTGTGTGTGTGTAAGTTAAATATCTGGTTACTAGACTCAAGGATTTTTATGTTGTTATTGTCTTATCAAAGGAAAAGCAATGAGGGAGAGGAAAGAAAAAAATTAGAGAATTTGGTGAGTCTGGTGGTTATTAAATGGTGGGAAATGTCACATATTTTTCCCAGATTGCACATCTCTGAAGTTTCTTTTTCTTTTTTTCAATAGTCTCCCTCATCTTTTTAAGGGGTTAGAAATTTCAAAAGAAATTGGCAGGAAAAAAAAAATAGTTGCTAAAAACCTGATAGCAGAGCTGCTTCCAATCCTACAACAGCTGTTTTACCATCAGCTGAATTCCGATAAGAAAAAGCAAATACCTTAGAACAGAGAGAGCTAAGCCTTTAAGCCCTGGAGGTGATATTACACATTTTTTCTTCAGAAATACAAAGTGAAAATATGTTTAGGGTTGGAAAATAGTTTTCCAGAGATGAGGTCCATCTACAGCATAAAGGATTAAAACTTCTCAAAACCTCAGTTAATGTGCCTTTATTAACAGTAAAACTTTTTAATGGGGAAAAAGTTGCTTTAGTTTATTTTTAGTAAACAAAAAAAATAACTTGCAAACAGTGAAGTACACAAATCATAATTGTATAGCTTAATGGATTTTCACAAAGTGATCCCATCCCTGTAACTACCACCAAGATCAAGCAATAGAACATGACTAGCATCCCAGAAGCCTCCACTGCCCCCCAAAAGTGACCATTTTCTATTGCCATCAATCAATTCTACTTTTTAACATTATATAAATGGAAAATGTACAGTGCACTTTTCTGTATCTGGTTTCTTTCATCCAGCATTATATAGAATTCATCCATAATTTTGTTTTTGCCCACCATTTCACTTCAGTCACTCCACACATATTTGCTGAGCATCTGCTATATGCCAGGCACTGTGTACTGGGGACACAACAGCAACAATATGGCCAAGCTTCCTGCTTTTCTAAAGTTTATGTACAGAGATTGTCTCTGACTCTGAAAATGAATATCTGAGGATTTAAAAGTCACTGCTTTCCATGGAGAAAATGAGGTTTTTCAACACAGGTAGCTCCAAGGTATCTGTTTGTCTAGAAGGTCACAGGTATGGTCAGGCTAAAATGTGCTTCAGTGGAATTCTACATCTGTATCTTCAGAATCTCCCAGCATCATTTTCCTGCTATGTAAGAGATGGAGGCCTGAAATAAAATCTTGGTTGCCTTTTCAGAGTTGCATTCTAGCACAGTCCCTTGACTGAACAACTGTGACATGTCTGCTGGGCAGGACAGTGGGGAAGGAAGTTGTCCGTATCTTTGAGAAGCTATTTCTGACATGCTTGTTTTGCAGAAGAATTCATAGGTGAGCAATGGCCATGCATGCAAATGGTTCTCTCCTTTGAAGTTATAGTTTCTGCCTTTACACAGTTTCAGAAGTGAATTGGGAAACAAACTTCATGTATTCAGTGAAGATTTTCAGTTAATTCCCAAATCAGGAGGGGATACAGAGAGGATTATTTGGAGACTGCCCCACCTGAGTCAAAAATTCGAGTGCATGCATACATTAACTTCAGATTCAATAGTAATTATTGACATTCGTAAATGATTGAAAAATCAAATAAGTACAACACTGAGGTAATTAAATATGTGCATTTATCAAAAGCCTTAAACATTTTAAGAGCATTACAGATAAATATAAAGTCTCTGTACCTGTCATCCTCAAATGTGTCTCCTCTCCATTTCTCCAGATACGAATTAAGAAGACATCCTTCTAGACCTCTTCTTAAATTTTTATGCACACACACACACATATGTGTTTTTCACATAAATGATATACACATCATGCTGCAACTTGCTTTTTGTTCTTCCACAGTGTTTTTTTTAGATCCCTCCCATTGATGTCAACTTAGTTCACTCCTTTTAACTGCTATACAGTGTTCCACTGTATACATGTACTGCTTACTATTTTTGTAGTCGTTCTTTTTCTGAGGACGTGTACTCTCCAGTTTTATCACTATTACAAGCATTGCTGGCATGTGTTCTTGTGCATGTGAACAAGTATTTCTCTGGGACACACATCAAGAAGTGGATGGATTATGCCATTGCTTCTTTAAAAAAGCATCTTGGTCTTTACTGCTGAGGAAGCTCCTTGAAGACTGCATAGGGCTTACTTGTATCTGTAGCACCAGAGCCCATCACAGAGCTCTGCCAGCTAGCAACTGCTTTCCACAACCTGAGTGGAGATCCTGGTTTTCCTTCATCTCTCACTTCCCCATCTCTCAGTTGGGTCCTCCTTGCTTACTGGGCATTTAAAAGGTAGCATCCTAAAGTCTTTGTTCTTGGCCTTCTTCTGTTTCTCCAGAATCTCTTCTCCTTAATCAGAAGCTGTCTTCCCTAGTGGCACATTAGAGTCAACTAGGGGGCTTTTTAACATTTACAAGCACCCAGCCCCACTTCTGAGAGGTCTGACTTAATTGGCTCACAGTGGGGGTAGGTCCCAGGTAATGGTAGTTTTCTCTCATGGATGTCCACATGATGCTCATGAGAGGCTAGAATGGAGATTCACTGCCTTTGGTTAGTGGTTTTCCAAGTGAACACCCCCAAACAGTAGTACCACTATCCTCTGGAATTTGTTAGAAGTACATATTCTTGGGCCTGATCTCAGAACTGCCTAATCAGAAAGTGGAGGGTGGGGCCCTGTAATATGTTTTAGCAAGTCCTCCAGATGGTTCTGAAGCATGCTAAATAAAATTTGCGAAATGCTGCCCTGGGTAATTGCATGCATTTCCCTGACTGTAAACATGTAGAAGACTTCCTTTCTCTCCTCTCCAACCTAGACTGCTCTCCTGAACACCGCTTGTGCCGCTGGCACTCCACTAGGGTGCCTCTCCAGCATCTCCAGTGCTCCCCACCCCACTCCCAGCCACCAAACTATTTCCCTTCAGCCGTCTCCATGCCGGTGAAGAGCATCAGTGACCTCCAAGTTGCTGGAGGCAGAAATAGGGAGTGCATTTTAAAAGTCTTTTAAAATAGGTAATACATTTAGGTGGCTTAAAACCAAGAAGGTATAAAAAGGTAAACAATGAAAGTCTCCCTCCTACCCTTAGCCCGTATTACAACTGAATTGTGTCCCCCAGCAAATTCATATGTTGAAGCCCTAACTCTCAATATGACCATATTTGGACATAAGGCTTTTAAGGAGGTAATTAAGGTTAAATGAGATAAGTATGAGGCCCTAATCCAATAAGACTGGTGTCCTTATAAGAAGAGGAAGAGCACAGAGGAGGACAGGTGAGAACCCAGAAGGATGGTGGTCATCTGCAAGCCAAGGAGAGAGCCCTCACCAGAAAACAACCCTGCCAGCACCTTGGTCTTGGGCTTCCAGCCTCCAAAACTGTGAGAAAACACATTTCTATTTGGTATTTGCGTTTGGTATTTTGTGACTGCAGCCTGTGATGGTTAATTTTATGTGTCAGCTTAGCTGGGCCACTGGGTAACTAGACATTTCATCAAACATTATTCTGGGTGTTTCTGTGAGGGTGTTTCTTAGATGAGATTAGTGTTTAAATGAGTAGACTGAGTAAAGCAGATTGCTCTCCATAGTGAGGGTGGGCCTAATCCAGTCAGTCAAAGGCCTGAATAGATCAAGAAAGCTGCTCTCCCCCAAGTAAGAGAGAATTCTTCCTGCCTCACTGCCTTCAAACTGGGACATCAGCTTCTTCCTGCCTTCAGACTTGAAACTGAAGTATAGACTTTTTCTGGGGCTTGAGCATGCTGGCCTTTCAGATGGATCTAAACATTGGTTCTTCTGGATTTCCAGCCTGCCAGCTCACCCTGCGGAAGCCTCCATGATCACAGGAGCCAGTTCCTTATAGTAAATCTCTTTATACACACACACCCTTTTGGATCAGTTTCTTTGGAGAATCTTGACTAATATGTACCCTTAGAAGACTAGTACATTCCCTATCTGTCCTGTTCCCAATCTTCTTCCCAGGATAACCCCTGTGCTTATTAGCTTCTTATGTATCTGTACAGAGTTTCTTTAGAACATATAACCAAATAATAACATGTAATTTTCCTTCATTTTTATACACACACACACACACACACACACACAAAGAACCATTCATTTTACAGATGCATTGAATTTCAGTGTGTGCATGTATCTTTATTTAATCAGTCTGCTCTAGCTTATATTTTCATTGCTTGTGATTTTGTGCCAATAGAAATGATACTGCAGTCAGTGAAGAACCTTGTGCATGTCATTTACCACATATGCAAAAATATTTGATGTACAAAATAGATTGCTAGTCAAGGCTATGTGATTTTGCAGTTTTTATAGACTTGTCAGATTGCCTTAGATGTTGTATCACTTTACACACTGAACAACAATGTATCAAAGTTCCCTAAAGGCTTAATAACTGACTTTATCAGGATTTTGTCTTACAGCTGGAAGACTGATACTGGTATAGTTTTAATTTGAATTTTTCTTATTGTACGCAAAACTGAGTATGATTTCATGAGTTTGCAACATTTGTACCTCCTTTCTTGTGATACCATCTGCAAATTTTTCTTTTGATTGAAGGAAAGACAGCACTTTGTGTTACGGGCTGAAAATTTATTTTCTCAGTTTGTCATTCGATTTTGGTTTTGATTATGATGTTTCTTGTCATGCAGACTTACTTTTGTTTTGTAATGAAGTTACTTATTTCAAGTTTTTTTCTTGTATGGCTTCTGGATCTTGAGTCACAATTAGAAGACCTTCCTTATGTCACAGATATAAAGTAATTATTCCCTCCTGTTTCCTTCTAGCATATTTTAGTTTAACTTTTATGTTCATTTCTTGATCCATTGAATATGGATCAAGTATGTATTTAAAGAATGAGGTATAGACTCAACTTTATTATTACTGTTGCTGCCAAGTCCCTTTAGTACTATTTTGTTGTTATTATTATTATGTCACACCACGTGGCCACCAAGTCATTCTAGCATCATGCAGTGTCTAGTCCATGTTTTTCCAGTCAGTTTCAGAAGTCATTTATATCAGAAACTAAATTCTCACAGATCTGTTTCTGGGTTTTCTAGTCTCTTGCATTGGGTTTTTATTCATTCATAATCCAGTATCACTGTATTCATGTATTAAGGCCTTATAATATCTGGTATTAATACTAGATTCTCCACATTGCTGTTCATTTTCAAAGTTTTCTGAGCTGTTCTTTTTGGTTTATCTTCCCATATAAACTTTAGGCTGATTTGCCTTGTGCAAACAAAACAAAGATAACAGAAACAAGCTGCTGCTATTTGTCTTGGGATTCCAATCATTTTATAAACTGTCGTAGGGAGAATGGACACCTTTGTCATATTCAGTCATCTTAAGAATGCCATACATTTCCATTTACTTATATCGCCTCTGAAGTCCTCATTAGTGTTCACAGATATCATTCATATAGGAATTACACTTTTCTTGTTATTTCTATTCCCAGTTATTTTATTGCTAACGTAGGTAGGGTTTTTATTCTTTTATATTCTCTGGCTATTTGTATGTATATATAAAAGACAGCAATTTCTGCATAACAATTTTGGGACTCATTCTTGATATGCCCCCTGTCTCATCCCTGTTATAACATTGTTGACCATGTCCTGTGCATTCTACTTTGCCCGTGTTCAAATCCTGCCACCTCCACCAATGTCGCCCTCATTCAAGCCACTGTGATCCTCATATGAACAACACCATTCCGCCTCTTGACTCCATCCTCCCCAGAGCAGCCAGAAGGATCTTTTCAAAAACAAAGAGTGTCTTGCAATGCCCTTACCTAAACTATTCCGTGGCTTTCCATGGGTTGAAAATAAAAAGCTAAGTCCTCGCCTGAAAGACCCTATGTCACCTGGCTCCCTCCAAGCCCCGCTCTAAGTCAGCTCCTAGTATCCACAGAACTCTAGCCCCAAAGCTTCTCTGGGTTCTGAAATCCTTCCTTCCTGCCTATCCAGACCTTGGCCTGCCGTTCTCTCTGCCAGGAATATTTTTCTGCCCATGCTTTAGGGGACTAGCTCCTTTTTATTCTCTAGGCTTCAGTTTACATATTACTTCTCAAGGAGACCTTAATCTTTCTGCAGTACTTAGAACAGTGTATAATTTTATGCCAGCTCATATATGTACTTATTGTATGTTTGTCTTCTCCACTAGACTGAATTCCTCTGCTGTCTGCCAAGTGCATGGCACATAGTAGCTACTCGATGAGTCTTAGTGAATGAATGGACACACGTTCTCCCTGTTTGTATAGTCAGGGGTCGGAAAAACTACTTTCTTCCTGCTGCTCAGGTATCATTTTCCATTCGTGTTTAAATCCACAGTTGCTGTATATCAAGTGTTCATATTTCTAAGTCACAATCTCCCCTCAAAAGCCTGATTTATCTATGATAAATCTCTTCTTAGTGTCTGTTCACATATATACAAAATATATATATAAGGTTATTTTCAAATAATGAAACTAACATTGAATGTTACAGAAAAACCAAAGTTATGCATAATTTATAAGAAAAAATTTTCCTAAGAATGGTGATACCATCATATTTTATTTATATATTGTCTCAGAAACTTTTTCTCATTAGGAAAGTTATATATTCTTGTTATTAAAAAAATCAAAGAACATGTAAATGGGTATCGTAGAAATGTAGAAAGTGTAAGACATCTCCATAATTCCCAGTCCCAGAGATTATAGTCATATAGTCAGTCTAATGTATATCCGTCTTTGTGGACGTTTTTTTCTGTGTATATCCTCTTCTAGTGCATGTGGAGATTTTGCTGTTATCATTTTATTATTTTTTGTCTTACTATTATAGGACCCAAATAGAAAAACAACACTGTGACTTGCTTTTAGTGTCCTCACAACTCTTCCTTACTCTATAATAATTGCCTAATATTTCATGGTTTTACCATCTCTTGACAGTTCTCTTCCCTGTTCACCTGATCTGTGAAGTAGGGAGGGAGAGTCTTCAACTGTGTCAGTTTTATATCCTTAGACCTCTGCCACTCCTGGACAAAAGGACTAAAGTCACTGCACACAGATTCATTTCCCTACTGCAACCTCCATTTTGTTGGAAGAGATACCTTAGAGCAAATTAAGTTCAACAAGGTCCAGATTTGTGTTCGGAATTAATAGACTGAATAATCAGCTATATAGTGTTGATCTAAAAAATTTTTCCTGGGTGAATTTGTGTTGCTTGCTATAACCAGGATTCAGGCACCACTACCACTGTGGTGAGAATGCCTGAAAGAAAATTCACCTGCAAACCCTTATTTGTTTTTGTAACTGCACCTTTTGCACAGAGCCCAACAATAGCTGAAGTTTATTCCAGTTATGCTCGCCATGAATGCCACCAGTACGTACCGTCAGACCTGTTTTTGAGTAAAAAACAAAACAAAGAAAAACTCCAAAGCCAATTTATTTTTTCCAACATCTAACAGGGGCTTGACAAAGCACAAATTGCCGGGCTTACATTTCAGGAAGCAACCTATTTTCTGTTACTGGTGCCAGTTAATACAAAGGCAGTACATGATGAATATGCCATTTACCAGTGGCATTGATCTGATATATGATCTCATTACCAGGCCAAGCTGCTGCATGTGAGGGAACTTTATTTTTGCACATTAATTTTGAAAATGAAGATACTCCTCTCTGCCCCCAGTCCCTCTCCATTGTCCTTAGCAATCACAGCAGCTAAGATATTTTTAAAAGTTCTTGAATAGCATTTTTTTGTAGTGGGCCCCCACATAAGCTCATTATGGGGAATTCAAATCTTGCACTACTTTTACAACTCCAAGGCGGGCCTCTGTGCTTGTACTGCTTTTATAGGAACGACCCTAGCACAGCCTGAACAACACAGAGACACTGGACTGAACTGAAGGCCACAGTAGTTCATAGAAATGGCTTGTGGCAGTGGGAGTAAGGCCAATATTCCCAAGGGCAAGTGTTACATTTACATAAGTGAGTGGTTTAGGGTGTTGGAAAGACATTCTCCTCCTCAGCCCCACTTGGCCTGATGTCTGGAATCTACCATCTGTGACAGATGCCCTAAACCAGACCCCCTGTTGACCTCTCCCTGCATTTGGCTTGATATCTGAATTTCCACTACTGTTGGGATTTCTACTCATTGAGGATGTATTGCCGAGCATAAACATTTATCCTGAACTGAGCTTAATAAAGCATAAATACCTACAGGGATCAGTATAATCTCATGGCTTAAGAGCACAGCCTTGAAATCAGGAAGCCTGGCATTAAATCCCTTCCCAGCTATTCACTTGCTGAGTAACCTTGGACAGGTAGCTATCTTCTCTGAACCCTCCTTTTCTCCTCTGGAAACTGGGGCTAATTCCTGCATCCGTGGGGACATTTCTATACCTGTGAGTCGTCAGGATAATTGAATATTGTATCATCCATTGTGTTTAGAAGCAGTAAGTGATCACTGAGGTTTACCATTATCATACCGTCTGTACAGGCAACACACCAAGCACCGTTTCGCAGAGGGGATGACTTCTCTGCATGTGTAAAAACTGTTTACCATACAAAAAGAGTTTTTTGTTTTTTGTCTTTAATGTTCAGAGGGAAAATTATGTTTTGGCTATTTAAAAAATTCTGTCAGAAAAAAAGCCCAGTGCTTGAAAAAATGCTAGATTGGATTTACACAAACTGCATTTCACCAGAGCGTGAAAAAGGGAGTAAAGCTGTTTAAAAAAATGAAGGAAAAAAAATTAAAAGGACAAGGGGGCTAACAACAAGGATGAATGAGAAAAAAATACATATTCAAAGAAACATAAGCAAGCCCATGGCTATTTTCTTTCCCAGTAGAAGGGCTGCTGAATGTGGAGGGGCTGGGAGGCCCTGGGAAAGGAGCACGAGGCCGCCAGGGCCCTTCTCTGGCAGACTGAAGCGAGAGGCGCTCTTCCTGACTGGTAGGTAGCTTCGACTGAGACTGCTCACTGAACAGTGAGAGATCACTTACCCTGTGTCAGCCACGAAGCCTACGCTTTATTGGTCAGCCATTTTCACAGCATTCCTATGAGGCAGGTAACCATGATTATTTCTCTGTTTTCAGGATATGGAACAGATAAGGAAACCACCCGCTGTATTTACTGGTCTCTTACTTGCCGTGCTCACGATTCTGAAGTTGCCATTGGGGAAAGCCTAGCTTTCTATTCCAGAAAAACTTGTATTCCAGAAGAAAGGAATTGGGGTAAGATTATAGTTAAAGCAAGACTTGCTTCCCATGAGTAATGGAGCCATGAGAAACAGATTACTTCAATCATTTCTGGGGTTTTCTGTGTATGTATGACAATAACTTCCATAAATTAAAAAAAAACACTGGCTCTGAAGACGAGAAACAAATTTTGTGGCAATAGTTAACTCATTCATTTAAGAAATATTTATGAAGTGCCTATTATATACCACCAAGGAGATAGATTTGCTTTCTGCCCTCATGTGGTCTGAGGTCGAATACAGGACACCAGGCAACAACAGCAGAAAGTGTGAAGCAAACTGGGTGGGAGAAGTTCAGGGCCAGGTGGCAATCAGCATCCTGGCGCGTCTCAAAACACTCCAAGAGTTGTCAGATTCCATGCTAGCATATCCTTAAAACTGCCTATGTTGAATGCGTACTTCCAGAAAATGCTAAAATTTGCATACCTTGTAGAGCTTTCTAGTTTGGCTTCCATTTAAGAGCGGTTTCTATCTGAGCTTGAATTCCAGCGTTGGCTTCCATTTAAGAGCGGTTTCTATCTGAGCTTGAATTCCAGCGCTTCTGAATCACTTGTATGTTGAACCGTCAGAATGAATCTGAAGGTCTCATTCCACAGGATATAAGAGGGGGTAGAATCAAGATGTGAGGCCCAGAGTCTCAAGTGAGTAGTAGTGGGATTCATTTGTGGCTCCAAAGTCTGGGAAATGGCATAAGCATGGCCTTCTGGAACAGTAAGTAGGCAAGGAATATCTGGTGAGTGAACAACTTGGTAGAGTTGCCATAGCTAGTCATGGGCTGTGTAGAGCCATCTTAAAACAGGAACTTTGACTTTCCAAGTGGGCTTAAGAGAAGCTACTTAGAACTTCAGATATAGCATTAAGAAAAAAAATATGTTCCCACTGATCATATTCAACAGTCCAGGTATAAATGATCAAGAGCAATTAGGTGAACATCTTTATATTACTAGGCTACTCAGATTAATAGAGATCACAAGCTATGGAGGTAAACTCACCCCAGTCCAAATCCCGACTCAGCACATTCTAGCTCCGTAAATGCTGGGCAAGTCACTTAACTTTGCTGAGTCTTATTTTTATCATCCACATAATGGAGAGGGTCAGACAGCAGGACTGCTATGAAGATTAAATAATTAACAGAAAGTAGGAACTCAATGAAGAGAATCTTATATTATTATCACTAACAGTATAACTTTAGTATAACTTTCAGTACACTAATTGTAACATAGTTTTCTCTACATTATGCTTTGCTTTAAGTCAGTATTTGGAAGACTTTTAAAAAACGTGGGTCATTCACCCACAGGGCAAGCAAAGATGACACATTTTCTGCCTACCTCCACTCTGCAGACATGAAATTGGATCAGAGAGGGCCCTACCCATGGCTACAGAGTGGGGCCACCCCCATTTATTTCCCTGCTTCGGTGCTTCATTGCCAGAATCCGGTGCAACTCAGTACCATGGGCTTATCTATTCTAGAACTACCCACTGCTGACCACTCAGGAAACTATTCACTTGAATTCTGGCTCCTGATCACTCCCTATCATTCTACTGTGGGTTTTCCCTTTCTGTGGAAATAGATGGCTTTGCTTCAAATCTCCTTCCTGCTGTTTTCAGTGGAGTTGTACAAACAAAGTCATTTGTGATGTCATCTCTCACATTTCCACTGACCACATTATCTCTCCCTAGTGACTCATGTCAGTCATCACTCCTTTGGGATCCAGTTTTCATGAAGAATTGGCCAAAGAACTCTTCCACTTAATCTATAATAACATTCAGTTCCAGTAAAGCCTAGAAGTAGAAAGGCCAAAATGTGTACCTCTGTTAACTCTAGATGACCTCAAAAAGCTCTGCTTTTTCAGAACAGATTGCGTGAAGGGCCAGTTTATTGTAGAGTCCACTTACCCCCTGAACTCAGGTAATTCTATATTCCTGTCTATAGAAAAATCTCCAAACTGCACATGTGTGTATCTGTGTGTGTGTGTGTGCATGTGTATAAAAATGTCATTTTAGCACAGCTGAACCAAAGCAGAAGGGTTATATATATTCATTCATTCAATAAGTATTGCTTGAGCAAGACTATGTCCCAGACCCGTTCTAGGTGCTCAAGAAATAGTTGTGAGATATCAAAGAAATGGCTAGGATGATTATCATTCAATACTCAGCATCAGAAAAAAGAGTTAGCCAAAGAAAATTTATGCATAGAAAAGACAATTGTGGCAATTCTCTAGGTAGATTTAGCTACCCTCTCCCAAATTAAGCCCCCTAAAAACTAGCAACACTCTGATCAATCATTTATTCATTATACATGACAATAGTTATGAACTTGGACTAAATGAAACAGAATTTGAATCATGTCTCTCACTTACTAATCAGGGTACCTTTGTCAAATTATTTCACTGCTTAGACCTCAATATCTCTTATCTGTAAAATGGAATTACTAAGCCTGTCTCATAGAGCTGTTCTAAGAATTAAATGCTGTATATTAGCACATGGTCTGGCACATTAGTGGTTATTACTTTATTACTTTTATTATTATTCATACAAAAGATTTTGACCTAAATTACTTAAAAGAGTTTGTCTTAGATTTTTTATGATTTCAAACATCTTCCTAAAATATTTTGAAACTTGTTTACAGATGTAAATTCAGAGGCAAGCTAATACACTTATGAAAGGATGAACAGACTCACTGAGGATAAGAAATTTAGAAACCCAGGCTTTCTTTTATCATTGTTGTTGTTGTTGTTTTTTGAGATTCCACATGTGAGTGAGATCAGTTGATGTTTGTCTTTTTCTGTCTTATTTCACTTAGCATAACTCCCTAAATATTCATCCGCATTGCTGCAAATGCAAGATTTCCTCCTTTTCTATGGCTGAATAGTATTCCACTGTGTATATGCACCACATTTTCTTCATTTCATCAGTGGATACTAAGGTTGCTTCCATGATTTGGCTATTCTAAATAATGCTGCAGTGAACATGGGGGTGCAGATAACTTTTTGAGTTGGTGTTTTCATTTCTTTCATGTTAATACCCGGAAGTGGAATTGCTGGATCATATGGTTTTATTTTTAATTTTCTGAGGAACCTCCGTACTTTTTTCACAGTGGCTGCACCAATTTACATTTCTGCCAACAGTGCACAAGGGTTCCCTTTTCACTACATCCTCACCAACACTTGCTATTTCTTGCCTATTTGATATGAGCTATTCTAACAGGTGTGAGGTGCTATCTTATGGTTTTGATTTGCATTTTCCTGATGATTCATGATGTTGAACACCTTTTCACGTACCTGTTGGCCATCTGTATTTCTTCTTTAGAAAAGTGTCTACTCAGAATTTTTCCCCATGGATTTTGTTTTTGAGTCATGTGAGTTCTTTTTATATTTTGGCTAAAAACCCTATCACATGTATATGATTCACAAATATTTTCTTGCATTAGGTAGGTTGCCTTTTCATTGTGTTGATGGTTTCCTGTACTGTGCAGAAGCTTTATAGTTTGATGTAGTCCCACTTGTTTATTTTTGCTTTTGGTGTCAAATGCAAAAAAAATCATCACCAAGAACAACGTCATGGAGCTTACC